>QRFJ01001077.1:304273-380448 GCA_006176705.1 Cocos nucifera | reverse complement strand
GCACCGAGGCAGTCATCCCGATCGAGCTCAAACTTCCGTCTGCTCGAATCGTGGGCTTCAACGAGCAACTCAACCCCCAGGACCTCAGAGCCAACCTCGACCTTCTAGAAGAAAAAAGGGAGGCAGCCCGCATCCGGATGGCCGCCTACCGACGGAAGGTGGCTCAGTATTACAATTCCAGAGTCAAAAGCAAGGCGTTCAGAGTTGGGGACTTGGTGCTTCGACGAGCAGCCGTCTCTCAGCCCCAGAGTCAAGGGAAGCTCGTCCCAAATTGGGAAGGTCCGTACGAAGTGGTAGAGGTCATCCGACCTGGAACCTATCGCCTAAAGGAGCTCGGAGGACTAGCGCTTCCCCGACCTTGGAACTCAGAAAACCTGAGAATGTACTACCAGTAGTTTCCCTCAATAAAACCCCGTTGCTCGACACTATCGTTTCAGGATCGCTGGGAAAAAGCGAGCGGAAATGTCCCGTTAGGAATAGGAGGAGAGCCTCGTCCTGACATGAGCGAAGTCGAAGGCCCCGTTCACGAAGGACGGGATGGGGGGAGAAGCTCGGACGACGGTCCGGATGTGCCCCCACAGCCCGTTAGGAACAGGAGGAGAACCTCATCCTAGCGTGAGCAAAGTCGAAGGCCCCGTTCACGAAGGACGGGATGGGGGGAGAAGCTCGGACGACGGTCCGGATGTGCCCCCACAGCCCGTTAGGAACAGGAGGAGAACCTCATCCTAGCGTGAGCAAAGTCGAAGGCCCCGTTCACAAAGGACGGGATGGGGGGAGAAGCTCGGACGACGGTCCGAATGTGCCCCCACAGCCCGTTAGGAACAGGAGGAGAACCTCGTCCTGACGTGAGCAAAGTCGAAGGCCCCGTTCATGAAGGACGGGATGGGGGGAGAAGCTCGGACGACGGTCCGAATGTGCCCCCACAGCCCGTTAGGAATAGGAGGAGAACCTCGTCCTGACGTGAGCAAAGTCGAAGGCCCCGTTCATGAAGGACGGGATGGGGGGAGAAGCTCGGACGACGGTCCGAATGTACCCCCACAGCCCGTTAGGAACAGGAGGAGAACCTCGTCCTAACGTGAGCAAGGTCCAAGGCCGAGCCCCAGAGTCTACGGCAAGCTTCGCTGCAGAAGACGAGGTCTCCTTCGGACCTCAGCTTCAACTTCGGTGTCAGCATCAGCGGGAGACGAGATCTCCCCCAAGCGATCGTAACCTTGACTGCAAGAGAGGAGGTCTCCCCCGAATCGACTTCGGTTGATGAAGGCAATGTCAACTCCGACCCTGACCACGGGGGGCGACATTGACTCCGGCCTCAACATCAGCTTCACCAATTTTGGCTGGAAACGAGTCCCACTTCAACTCCAAACATCGACTAGAGACAAGGTCTCCCCCGGGCCCCGGTTTCAACTTCGACGTCAACATTGGCTGGCGACGAGACCTACACCCGAGCTTCAGCTGCAGCGAGCACGGGGCCTGGAAGAAGACTTCGGCAGTCGCTCTTCCTGCACTCCCTTCCTTCGAGCTTCGAACTTGGGAGTGGGGGGGCAAGTGTTGGGGATAAATCCCGCTCCCGCCGAAGTCTAGCCCGATGCTCGGCCCAATGCAACCAGTAGCCGCAGAAGAGCTTTAGCGCCAGGCGCCAGGCCGAGCCCCTACCACGGCCGAACTGCCTAGAGGCCGAACTCCCCTGCGCCAAGGTCCGGGCCGAACTACCTAGCTGCCGAACTCCCCAGCGCCAGGCTCCGGGCCGAACTCCCACCGCCAGCCGAACTTCCTGACGGCCGAGCTCCTTGGACTCCAAGCGGCAGGACTTCTTCGGGAGACGGACTCCTCCCAGACGCCCGTTCGGCCACCCGAGCTCCTCCCGGGTTTTCCTTTCGGACCGACTCCAGGCGAGCCCAGGCGGCCGAACCCCTTCGGACCGACTCCAGGCGGTCGAACTCCTCGGCAATCGTCCCTCGGCCGAACTCTACAGATGGCCGACCCTTCAGCCAGCCGAGCTCCTCCCGGGTTTCCCCTTCGGCCGAACTCTGTTACAAGTCCGAACTCCTCTGGACGAACTGTCGCCTGCAGCAAGACCGGACGGCGCCTTCCTCTCCGTACCGGACTCCATGCGGCCCACGACTCGCCAGTATGGCTCCCACGATCCACCGGACGACGCCTTCCTCTCCGTACCGGACTCCATGCGGCCCACGACTCGCCAGTATGGCTCCCACGATCCACCGGACGATGCCTTCCTCTCCGTACCGGACTCCATGCGGCCCACGACGTGCCAGTATGGCTCCCACGATCCACCGGACGATGCCGTCCTCTCCGTACCGAACTCCATGCTGCCCGACGACTCTCTGCCAGACGGCATGGCCGTCACCATCAACTAAGCTCCGCTATAAAGGGACCCCTCCAGATACGCCAAGGCGAAGCTCTCTGATCTCTAAGCTCTTCTCCTCTTCTCTAAGCTCCGGAACTTATTCCGAGCACTCCATTACTGTTGGCCAGAGCTGACTTGAGCGTCGGAGGGTCCTGCCGGAGCCACCCCCCATCGGCTCCGGACGGGACTTTATTTTGCAGGTCCCCGGCGGCGACCTCGGCAGCCTCGACTCCAGCGACCTCCGGCGACGACCAGTTTCTGCACCAACAGCATTAAATCAAAAATTAAACATAAGAAAGAAACTAAAATATGTTGATCACATCAACATGCATCTACACTACATCCAATGTAGGTATGTAAAATAGATTTGAACTATTACCTATGCAAGTTAGATGTTCTAACTTTATTACCCAAGATAGCAACCCAAGAGAGTGGGAGGATGAATTAGGTTCTTATAAAATTTTAACTAAATTTACTTTCTAAATAGGTATGTGCTTTGATTTTAACTTAAGTAGTGTGGTTCAAATGTAAACAATACAAGCAGCAGCAATTTTAGGATATACAAATGCTATGAAGAGATTTGAAAGCTAATCTAAGCAAATAATAAAGCAAGTAAAGCAAGAATTAAAAATATAATACAAACACACAAGGTTTTATAGTGGTTTGGAGCAATCCACTCCTACGTCCACTCTCCAAGCTTTCCTTGGAATTTTTACTATAATCTACTCTTGATTATAGAGTATTTATTTTTCTAGGCTCATAAATAAACCTAGTTGATTTTCATAAGAGCACCAACCAAAATCTTACACTAATAGTTTTCTGGGATCACTATTAACCTAATTGGTTTTTTGGGCTCACCAACCAAAATCTATAATGTCCAATTTTGGGCTTGGACGATTCTAATCCCCAAGTTTTTTTTCCTCCAAAGAAACTTAAAAAGAAATAAAAAATACAAGTAAAGTTTTAGCATAATATAAAAAATAGAATTTAAGCTCTTTTAAATCCTAAAGAGGAAGCCAATGATGTGCTCAATTAAAGCTTGACTTTTCTTCAAATTATGCTTTAGAGGATGTAGAAAATATTAGAGAAGATTGCTTTGAAGGCTTGCTAAAATCTGTCCGCAACATTTCTCTCTTTTCTCTTTTCTTTGGATATTCAATGTTCCTCATCGAAAATAAAAAAATCTCTCTTTAAATCCCTTAATTTATTTTTCAATTGATTCTCTATCATTTTAAATACCTTTAGAGATGGTTGGAGGAGAGTTCTAGCCGTTGGAAGCTCTAAACTAGTCGTTGGAGTTAAAAAATAGCCATTGCAAAACTATCTGTTGAAGACTGTCCATGCAAAATGAGATCTCTCGATTTTTCATGAGACCTCTCATCAGATTTTGAGATCTCTCAATTCTAAATTGAGACATCTCGTCGGAACCGCAAGACCTCTCGAGAATCCTATGAGACCTCTCGCTCTCAGAGCATAGAAACTAAATTTCTGTCTCTTGAGACTTGTTAGATATGTGTGCCCTAGAAGCCAGAATTGGCTGACACTTGTTATACACTTCTAAGGATAAAATTATAATTTTGATTATAAATAATAAAATGAGTTATTTTCTATTACAATGTATATTTAGTGTTTGTGACACATCTCTTGAGTTAATGGTAATGATAATTCTTATTTTTAGGAGTTGAAAATTCAAGACATGAATTTTCATCATTAACTCAAAAAATGCTCCCGACCATAGGATCATCATGAGGATGGTGATTGATTTGGAAGATTGGTATATAATTGCTTCTTTATAGTAGATGAGTCTTGAGGCTATGCTGTAGAGATATTGGAGCGAGAGTACAGGTACTCGTTAGAGAATGAGGATACTAAGCGTGACCATCTCAAACAGTCATAAGGAAGTCTACCTTCTCATCGATGACTGGCTTGAAGTTGTAGTGGTGTGTCTGGTTCTTTGATCTGAGGTGCATCGGCAATTCACCTTGAGGGTGTTATAGTTTGACTATACCATGACTCGATCTCCTAGCCATTCGGAACCCTGAGATGTATGTTGGCTATAGCATGTTCATTGTAGGAATTGGATTGCACCAAAAGGGAATCTCTCTACCTCGGTAGATGAGGAGCAACCCTATGATGATCATGAGAATTAAGTCCATAAGTCCATAGCCATGACAGAGTGAAATGGTAAAAAGAGTTTCTATCAAGATTTTCACATCGGGCTTGAATCGAATGATTAATTCATATGACAGAAATTAGGGTTTGATGAGTTCACCTTAACCCTAGTCTGATCAGGGCTCAAAATAGAAGAACATAATCACACATGTAACTGTATCAAGAGATTCAGTTTTAGTTTTGATGGATTGCCATCATATACTGCTAGGTGTCACTGATGTATTTTGGGAGCAATTAGAATGATTTGGATCTCGATCATTCTAGTTGTCTGAATCAAAAAAGTTCTGATCCATCAGAAGGTGTTTCGATGATGTCATGATAGAGATTGCGACATATCCCATTATCATATAGAACTAAATCTAACTGGATCACACAAACAAGGATTTGGATCTAGATATCATCAATTGGACTAACTCAGTTCAATTGATTTGAATTAGATTCAATTAGGTTTAAGAAAATCGTGCTAGCACACGATTGAGCCTAATGTTCTCCTTCTACAATCATTAAAAGTTATCTCGATTGAGCCAAATATGTTTGTGCTCACTCAAGTATATTTACTTCATCTGACTAGAGCTTATCAAGTCAGAAAAGGGTTGTCTAAATTTATGAGATAAATTTGAGATAATACCTACCATTTTTCATCACCTGCTAATTCTTGTCTTTTGACTTTGGTCAAACGTTGACCTTTGACACTTAGACATCTGCCCATGCATCATGCACCCATAGGAGAGCAGATAGGAGCTTTTCCCCTTGCTAGAAAGAGAAAAGAAGGGGGTGCATGCCTAGGGAGGTGTGTCCCCAAGGATAGGGATGCCTGGAGTCCCATACAGATAGGACTCCAGGTTACTTCTTGGAATCAAACTAGGTGGCACCAAGGGACTCTTCTTTGACCAGTCTTGGTGCCACCTAAGGGTGTTGGAGAGGGAAACTCATCTGATTGGATCAGATGATGTCATTCCATCAATCAGATTTAGATCTAATTGCATGAAAAAATGTGATTGGCCAGGATGATGTGGCACTGCATGGCGCAGCAAGATCTATAAAAACCCCGTCTGCGCCTAGTTTTCAAGAGGTTCTTCCTTAGCCCATGCCACATTACTCTCTCCCTCTCTCCTCCACACCTACCTCTGATTCCCTCTCTCCTCTCCATGCCAAAGAGGTTTTGGGCTCCAGTTTGGTGCGATCCAGGCAAGAGAAAGGCGACAAGAAAGGAAGAAGGCAGCACTACTGCAAGAGATGACATTGAATCTTCAGAAGCTATTTTGAAGACTTTTAAGATCAGATCCAGATCTGATCTTTGGAGGATGGATCGAGGAGGAGATGTCCATATCCTACCTGAGTGGATATCGGTAGAGGCTAGGAGATTGCGTGGCTACATCCAGAATCTCAAGCTATCAGTAGGATCATCATAGGATAATTAGATTACCTAAGAACAAGGTATAAATTAAATCTGATTTAATTTATTTTATTTTATTTTATTAGATCTATCAAATCAAATTTGAAAAGTATCAAATCTGATTTAGATCTAAGAAATTTTTTTTTGAAATATTCCTCTTGGTCAAATCAGATCTGAACGAACCTGATCCGAAAAATAGATTTTTTTCTTCAACTGATATCAGAGCTAGGTTTCCATAAATTATTTAGATCTGATTTAAATTTATTTTTGATTTAATAATTAGATGATTTTAGATATCACATGAGATGTGATTAGATCTAAAATAAAAAAATCAAAATTAAATAATTTAGATCTTAGTTCTACAAGATGCATGACTAGTTATAGAATAGAATTGTTCTATGTATAGTTTTGCATGATCATAATTTAATTTGATTAATTTATGTGATAAGTGATAAAAATATACTAATAAAAATATTAAATTATAAAATAAGTTAATTTATTTTTTTAAAAATTGATATTTTTGTTAATCTTATATAGGGAAAAAGGCCACCAATATGAAGATCTTATTTTTTTAGTTCAAATAAAATAAATTTCAAGCAAAATGGACTTCAAATAAGCCCGAAAATAAATTTCAAAGGAAATAAAAAAAAGTCGATCCGGTTCAAACCGATTTAGAAAAATTGGCTCAGTAGATCGCTCAGCCCAATCGCACTCAGACCGATCGACCCGCTGACGCCATGCTTATGCAACGCTAATGTTAGCATTTTTTGTGGTGCACGATGGACCATTATGGAGGGCATTTCGAGGATTGCATAGGGTGAAGAGCGCTCCGATTGGCTGAAGAAAGCGGTGCTCCACACAACACCGAGCTCGCGCATGGTCTACAGAGGGCAATCTGAGAATTCTGCCTGATCCGATGGACTCCTTTCATTGGGAATTGATCGAACGACTGATAGTTGTGTGTTGACGAAAGATGGATGTAGCTTCCGATCGAGATCCAACGATTAAGATTCATCTCGACTTTTAACTAAGAATCTAAAGCTCTCCTGTGCATGATCTGATGATCAAGATTCAATCTTTAAGGCCGATCCAATGGTCCAAATGAATTTCGACTTGATTTGGAATTTTAAAATAATTTTTGAGTGATTTTTGGACCGTTTGATTGGCATCCAATGGTCAGAATTAATCCAAATCTCTTTTTGAGTGATTTTGAGAGTTTTAAACCCGATTTCAATAGGATTTTGATGGAAGACCACCCAGATAGAGGGTTTTGGGGAGAGAATTTTAAGAGAGAGCTTGGGAACATGGAATAATAGAGAGTTTTGAGAGAGAGTTTTGAGAAAAAGAAGAGAAAGAACTTTTATATTCTTTTCTTCTTCTGACAATCAAGACATCGATCAAGGAGCTTCTCTTCTTCTTCATCAAGTTTTCCACACCAAGAGCAACGGACAACCAATTTTAGCAATCAAACAGTCTAATTTTTTTATAAATTTTATTTTATTTACTATTTTTGAACTTGTTATTATGAACTAAATTTTCTTTTAGTAAGGCTAAGGTGTAGCCACTCTTTTGATGCAATATTCAGTATAATTTATTTTTAATTTTAAATTTTATTCATGAGGAGTATATAAATCTAATCTTAATACTTTTAGATTACTAGCCATCTTCTAATTAATCTGATGAACATAAATATTATGGACCAAGTACATCTATGTTATTGCTTCTTGATTATATACCTTGTATTATGAATCAAATTAGAATTCATATGCATGCAGAAATTTTAGTGCACTTTGGATGCAACATATTTTAATTAGAGGGTTTAATAAAACTTAATGCATTAATATTTATTTAAATTACATCTGAACCAAAGGATAATTAATAAATATTGATAGTTTTGCTATGCCTGGACCAAAGGGTAGTGAATAAACTAAGAGACTCCACTGTCACATGAAATAAAATTAATCTAATAACTTGAGTATTGTATTGACTGAGTTGGTGAATCGATTGCCTTAGCAATCCATTGCTCTTAAGTTTAAAACCCTAATAATTACACTCTCTCTATTTTCTTAAAATTTTTATTTATTTCTTTATTTTGTTCTTTAATTTCTTATTCTCATAAATCAGTCTTCTAAATAAAGCATAGAAAAATGCTTTTCAGTATTTATTTTCTAATTCTCTAGGGACGATACTTTACTCATTTACTTTATTACTTGATCGACTGGTGCACTTGCCATATCTATAGATTAGCACGCATCAAGTTTTTGGCGTCGTTGTCGGGATTGTGCCTAAAACAATATTAAAATTTTGATCCTAGCTTTACTTTAGAATTTTACTTTTAATTTTTTTTCTTACTTTATTTTTTTTAAAAAAAAATTTATTCAGTGCATGACACGTACTGGACATAGTAACTTACTACCTTTAGATCAAAAAATTGAAAGGACCATCAGAAGACTACAACAAGAAAGAAACATGGTAGCTGAAGATCCTAACGACATCAATCTAGGATTGGATATGGCGACCGAGGGACAGCATGAAGCTATTCGACCAGTACATCATCCATTAAACGATTACATCAAACCATCTATAGCTGATGCAGCTTCGAGCATCAAGAGACCATCTGTGCGAGCAAACAACTTCGAAATAAAATTGGTGATGATCCAGATGATTCAATCAATTATCCAATTCAGTGGACTGGTGCATGATGATCTGAATGCCCATATTTCTAACATTCTTGAACTTTGTGATACTTTTAAAATTAATGGGGTGTCAGATGATGCTATTAGATTAAGGTTATTTCCTTTCTCTTTATGGGACAAAGCTAAAAGTTGGCTTCATTCTCTTCCTACAGGTTCTATTACAACTTGGGATGTCCTAGTCCAAAAATTTTTAGCAAAGTACTTTCCACCTTCCAAGACTGGCAAGATGTGCAATGATATCACTTCTTTTATGTAGATGGACATGGAGACACTATATGAGGCTTGGGTTTAAGAAATTGCTGAGGAGATGTCCACATCATCAACTATCCATATGGCTTCAGGTACAAACTTTCTATAATGGTTTATCTCCTACTAATCATTCTATGATTGATGCAGCAACAGGAGGAACCATTAACCAAAAAATAAAGAAAGAAGCCTTTGATCTAATCGATGAGATACATCAAATAGCTATCAGTGGCAGACAGAATGCATGATGTCGAAAAGACCAGCAGCTGTGCAGGGAGTAGAATGCGTGCTAACCTTACTAGCTAAAATTGCAGCCCTTAGAGCTGAAGTCAACAACTTGAAGGGAACAGCTATGCATGTTCAAAGCATCACTTATGACCTATGTGGAGGAGGACACGATACAAGCAATTGCTAGATAGGTAATCCTTTTGCTAAAGCAACTGATACAGCTAATTATGTTGGTAATTTTTTCAGACCACAATAAAATAATTCCTACTCCAACACATACAATCAAGGGTGGAGGTAGCACTCAAATTTCTCATGAAACAATCAAAATGCAGCACAACAGCCACCCCCGGGTTTTCAAGTACCTAAAAAGAAGTCCAATATGGAAGAGCTGATGGTCAAATTTATGCAAAACCAAGAAGCAATTATAAAAAATTTGAAAGCCAAACTTAGGCAGGACCAAGTAGCAGCAATTCAAAACTTACAGATGCAAATAGGTCAAATGGCTAAGATAATCTCCGAGAGACCTCAGGGATCCTTGCCCAGCAACATGGAGACCAATCCAAGGGAGCAAGTCAATGCTATCACCCTAAGAAGTGGTACAAAGCTGGAGGAGCCACATCAGAAGAAAGAGACTGAAGAGCCAACTATAAATAAGGAACCATCAACTAAAATTCGTCAGTCACCAAAACAACCAGCAGATGGATGGTCTCTAGGTATACAGTTTGTCGATCCAAATGTGAAGCCCTACGTATCGCCACTACCATTCTCAAGAGAGACAAATACAGCATCTAGATAAGAAATTTTCTAATTTTTTCAAAATTTTAAAGAATTTACATATTAATATTCCTTTTGTAGATGCTATTACTCAAATGCCCAGGTATGCCAAGTTTCTCAAAGAAATCCTAACAAATAAGAAAAAGCTGAAGGAGCATGAGAGAATAAATTTGAATGAAGAATGCTCAGCAATACTTCAAAATAAATTACCACAGAAGCTAAAAGATCCAGAAAGTTTTACTATCCCTTGCATTATTGGTGATTATAGTTTTGATAAAGTTTTATGTGATTTAGGAGCAAGTATTAATCTCATGCCTTTTTCTATTTTCAGAAAGTTGGGTCTAGGAGAATCGAAGCCTACCACTATTACTCTTCAATTAGTTGATAGATCCATCAAATATCCAAGAGGTATAGTGGAGGATGTCTTGGTAAAGGTAAATAAGTTTATTTTTCCTATTAATTTTATTGTTCTTAATATGGAAGAAGATTATGATGTACCCCTTATCTTAGAAAGACCCTTTTTAGCTACTGAAGGAGCTTTAATAGATGTTCAACAAGAAAAATTAATTCTTAGAATCCAGGATGAACAAATTACTTTTAATATTTTCAAAGATACTAAACATCCTAATGATAATCAACTTATTTTCTAATTGATACTATTGACAATTCATTATATGAGAATTCTATAGAAAATAGGTTTGAGACTATGAAAGCTAGTGAAGTCCGATTGAAAGTGGGCTTGACCAAACATGAAAGTATTCTAATTGAAGTGGCACCATATTGATTCAACCAAGAACTCAAAGAAAGTCAAGCTGAAGACTATAAATCAGAACTACTAGATAGGTTATTTCTTTTTTTTTAGTTTTAATTATTTTTTTTATTTTTTAGTAATTTATTGTTGCTCTTTTACTGCTTTGGTGTGTATTTTCAATTTTGCAAAAAAAAATCAATGAGAGCTCAAGCAAAATTTCTAAGCTTCAATGAACCAGACCGAACCAAATTAGGTGTATTTCTTCCTATCCTTTATTGCACTCTTTATTTTTCTTTCTCCTTTAAGATAATGTAGAATAAGTTAGGGGGTAAAATATATATATATATAATAATAATAACCTTGTGTCAAGAAGAAAATTTTGAGCAAGATAGAATGGATAAGTGATAAAAGATAGAAGTATCTACTAATGAATGTAACGAGTTAAAGAAGTAGATTAGTTGGTCAGACTTTTAGTAGGCTACTTAGGTCATCAAAAGACTATTAGCACTTCTAATTATACATGCACACTAACAAGGCAAAGTAGGTATTGATTATAAGGCCAACTGAGAATTCAATTATTACTAAAAATTGATAATTAATATACATTCTAATCAAAGAAACTTGAATTTAAGGAAAGAGCTACCTGCCTAAAAATAAAGTTCAAAAGATAGAGTATATGTGGATTGCCCAAAGCCTAGTAACTGGGTCTCTGCACCTAAGTCAAGTATGGAAATTCATGTAAAATGGTGGAGGGAAGGCCAGGATGCTCAGCACATCAAAAAAAAAAAAAGGGCAGTGTGAAAGCTACCTTAATTCATGAGTATAAAATTGGGAATGTATAGAAAATTGACCAAAATAGATGATAAGAAAGGATACTTTTGTCCTTAATTTAATATTGAAATGCTAAAGTTAGTCATCATGAACACAAGCGCTATAGATCTTTGATGTACTCTAAGAATGTTTTTAATTGTATTGACTGAAAAATTTGCTTTTGAAGCTCAATGCTTAGTTAGTGGTATTTTCTAAACTTTTTGACCTTTAATTCTAAATTTTATCTTTTTGATGGATAATCTTATTGAAACATGGTATTAAATAAAACATTGCTAAGAGACTAGCAATGACTAAGTTGGGGGGTGTGATAAGTGGTTAAAATATACTAATAAAAGTATTAAATTATAAAATAAATTAATATTTTTTTATAAATTAATATTTTTATTAATCTTATGTAGAAAAGAAGACCACCAATATGAAGATCTTATTTTTCTGATTTAGAAAAAATAAATTTTAAGCAAAACGGACTTCAAATGAGCCCGAAAATGAATTTCAAAGGAAATAAAAAAAAGAGCCGGTCCGGTTCAAATCAGTTCAAAAAAATTGGCTCAGCAGACTGTTCGGCCCGACCATGCTCAGACCGACCGATCCGCTGATGCCATGCTTATGCAGTGCTAATGTCAGCATTTTTTGCGGTGCATGGTGGACCGTTATGGAGGGCATTTCGAAGATTTCATAGGAAGAAGAGCGCTCCGATTGGTTGAAGAAAGCGGCGGTCCATGCAACACCAGGCTTGTGCATGGTCTACAAAGGGCAATCTAAGAATTCTGCCTAATCTGACAGATGTCTTTCACTAGGATTTGATCGAATGGCTGATAGTTGTGTGCTGACGAACAGTGGATGCAGCTCCCAGTCGAGATCCAACGGTTGAGATTCATCCCAACTTTTAACTAAGAATCTGAAGCCCTTTTATGCATGATCTGATGGTCAAGATTCAATCTTTAAGGCCGATCCAATGGTCCAAATGAATTCTAACTTGATTTGAGATTTTAAAATAATTTTTGAGTGATTTTTGGACCATTTGATTGGCATCCAACGGTCAAAATTAATCTAGAGCTCTTTTTGAGTTATTTTGAGAGTTTTAAATCCGATTTCAATGAAATTTTGATGGAAGACCACCCAGATTATTTAAAGGTCTGCTGTTGTTGAAGAAAAAAAAGAGAAGCAGAGGTAGAGAGAAAAAAATGGAGGGTTTTGGAGAGAGAATTTTAGGAGAGAGCTTGGGAACAGGGAATAATAGAGAGTTTTGAGAGAGAGAGTTTTGAGAGAAAGAAGAGAAAGGGCTTTTATATTCTTTTCTTCTTCCGACAATCAAAACATCGATCAAAGAGCTTCTCTTCTTCTTCATCAAGTTTTCCACACCAAGAGTAACGGACAACCAATTTCAGCAATCAAATAGTCTAATTTCTTTATGCATTTTATTTTATTTGCTATTTTTGAACTTGTTATCATGAACTAAATTTTCTTTTACTAAGGCTAAGGTGTAGCCACTCTTTTGATGTAATATTTAGTAAGATTTATTTTTAATTTTAAATTTTATTCATGAGGATTATATAAATCTAATCTTAATGCTTTTAGATTACTGGCCATCTTCTAATTGACCTAATGAATATAGATATTACGGACCAAGTACATCTATGTTATTGCTTCTTGATTATATACCTTGTATTATGAATCAAATTAGAATTCATATGCATGTGGAAAATTTAGTACGCTTTGGATGCAATATATTTTAATTAGAGGATTTCATAAAACTTAATACTTTATTATTTATTTAAATTACATCTGGACCAAAAGGTAATTAATAAATATTGATAGTTTTGCTACGCCTGGACTAAAGGATAGTGAATAAATTAGGAGACTCCACCGTCATATGAAATAAAATTAATCTAATAATCTGAATATTGTATTAACTGAGTTGGTGAATCGATTGCCTTAGTAACCCATTGCTCTTAAGTTTAAAACCCTAATAATTACACTCTCTCTATTTTTTTTAAAATTTTTAATTATTTTTTTATTTTATTCTTTAATTTCTTATTCTCATAAATTGGTCTTCTCATAAAGCATAGGAAAAAGCTTTTCAGCATTTATTTTTCAATCCTCTAGGAACGATACTCTACTCATTTACTTTATTACTTAATCAACTGGTGCACTTGCCATAGCTATAGCTTAGCATGCATCATTATGATTTTAGATTAATTTATTTACTATTTTTTGATGTTATAAATATTATAATAATATCTAAAAATAAAAATAAATAAAATTATTTAATTTTTGGTTCATATGAGATATGATGAATGCATCTTTAGACTAGTTGTAGAATAGTTCTACATAATTATCTAGAATAAAATTTATTTTGATGTGATCAATTTAAATTTAATTTTTTAGATAATTATGAGATTATTTAGATCTAAAAATATGCATGATATGATACATGAGATGTATGCAAAATATGTTGTTAGATCAACTTTTATATATGAGATATGTGATGCAGATCTAACTAATTTTATAGTTTTTTATATTTCTAATTAAGACGTTCCCCTTGGCCATCCGGTCATAAGAATAAAGTAGGGTTTAAATGCCCTCTTCTCCCATTCGATGGGGTGTTCTTATGATGTGTAGGGGTGCTGCATGTTCGTCCTTAATCAGAAATCAAGAACTTATTTTCTACAAAACCCTAGATCCTGAAATTCTAGAATTTTATTTATATGTTTTGTTTGTGAACCCTAAACTTAATTAAGAATTAAGATTATGAAATATGTTAGGTCTAAAATTGAGAATTTAATATCTAAGATATATTCATAAAATTAGGTTCAGGCTTGTGTAGCTCAATTAGGTCTAAGCGGTTGATCAAACCAAATCAAGAGTTGATTAGATGTGATCAAGAATGCTTAAATTGACCAACCCAATAGGATTAAGTCTGGGTCATGATCGAATCATATGAGTGATCGATCAAGCTAAGACCTAATTAGGCTCAGTGGTTAGAGTCTGGATTGTAGTCTAATTTGATTGGTTTTGGCTCAATAATTTAGTATCTAAGGTAAGTTTGATAGATACGATTGACTGGTTTTTAATTGGAAGCTACTCGACTCAAATCCATTCTTATTGAGTTAATGATATATCCCTTCCACCGATCTCACTTACTTGGCCATATTTGTTGGCTCAGTCCTGATCTGAGGTGGCTAATAATCCGAGCTAACCCATGCCACTAGGTTAGTCATAATGGTTATGATTATGTCAAGTCTAATTTAGTGAGACCGAAATCAAATCTCCCTAAGAAAATAATAAGTCTAAGATCTTCCACTATTGTAGATGTGCGGGCCCTTTTCGAGGTTGATTGTTTTCGACTGATTACAGTGATTCAGTTGCACCGAGAAGATGTAACCATGTTTATTAGGCATTGGATGCTATGGACTGGAGGATGGATTAGGCTCAATATTTTGGATATGATGAAAGACTCAATTAAAAATCCAATCTATGCAAATGGTAGATCTGACATCAAGTTTGGGTGCACCATGATTAGAGAATCATTGAACAAAAGTTGTTCACTCATTGACTAACCCATCATCAATAACTATTTGGTGAGGTGATGAGTCAGTTGGTGGTATCGCACCATCCACTAGAAATCATTAATTATGAAGATTTTTGCATCTCTATAGAGGAAGTGTAGAGATCTGAGAAAATAGTGGGAGTAAATTTTTTTAAAAATAAAACACCTAAATAAATTGATCGAGTCTTAATTATAATATCTAACTAGAAACTTTGACTCTCTATAGGAAAATATCTACGTCCAACCCACTAGCACATATCTTGGACACCCATAGACTGATCGGACCCAATTACAAGGATTGGCTCTGAAACTTTAAAATCATTTTGGATTTCGAGAAGTTAACTCATATATTGGACCAGGATCCTCCCACCTTACTAGCTCATCTATTTGCTGAATAGAGAGCGTCTCTTGATAAGTGGACGGATGAAGATAATAAGGTCAGATACTAAATGTTAGGCTCGATGTCTGATGAGCTTCAGTGTCAACATGAAGATATCAAGACTGCCCACCAAATGTTAGCTCACCTACAAGAGATGTTTGGTGAATAAAGTCGTGCAGCCATGTATCAAGTCACCAAATGACTATTCAAGGCTACTACATGTTGGGCTCGATGTCTGATGAGCTTCAGTGCTAACATGAAGATATCAGGACTGCCCACCAAATGTTGGCTCACCTATAAGGGATGTTTGGTGAATAAAGTCGCGCAGCCATGTATCAAGTCACTAAATGACTATTCAAGGCTAAAATGCATGATGGATAGTCAGTCCAAGATCATTGTCTGATGATGATCAAGGACTTAGAAGAGCTTGAGAAGCTCAGAGTGAAGTTGGACCTAGATCTGTAGAATGATATAATTCTGCAATCTTTGACTGATGCATATGGGCAGTTCATCATGATCTATCATATGCATAAACTTCAAAATTTTTTGATTGAGCTTATGAACATACTGGTTACTACTAAACTTTCTATGAAAGATTTTAAAGGCTCAGTGCTTGCTATGGAATGGACTTGTTCCAAGAGAAGTCTTTTGGAAAGAAGAAGAAGTCTGTGGAAAAGCAAAAGATGGAAGGAGGAAAGAAGAAAAAGGCAGAGCAGAAGAAGAAGGCCGCTGACAAGGAAAAATATTTTCATTGCAATAATGATGGCCACTGAAAGTGAAACTGCCCTACTTACCTAGCCATCCTGAAGAGTAAGAAGGAGGCAAGTCCTTTTGGAGGTATCCTCGTTATTGAGTCTAATCTTATGATTTCTTCTGCATCTAGTTGGGTGCTTGACTCTAGTTTTAGTGCTTATTTGTGCACTTCCATACAGGGTCTTGAGGATAGCAAGAGGCTGAGGGATGGTGAGATGGTCCGATGCATCAAAAATGGATCAAGAGTTGTTGCTGTGGTCGTAGGAATATATCCTCTTCGATTACCATCTGATTTGGACTTAGTATTAAAAGATTATTATTATGTGCCTGCAACAAGCAAGAATTTGATTTCTATTTCATGCCTAGCACTAGAAGGCTATGTAACTAGTTTTCTTAAGGACCATTATAATATTCTTTATGAAAAAAATAATATTGCAAGTGATTTTCTTATTAACGATCTTTACCAGTTACATATTGATGTATCTATTTTTAATATCGAGCAAAAAGTGAATGCCACGAAATACCTAAGGATAGTCCAAATGATAGATATCTATGGCACCTAAGACTAGGTCATATAGTAGAAGATAGGGTTAACAAATTGGAGAAAATCGGGCTATTGAATCCATTGACTTTCGAGTCATATCCAATTTGTGAATCTTGTCTTCATGGCAAAATGACTAAGTTCTCTTTTGTAGGACATGGGGAAAAGGCCATAGATCTTCTTGCCCTAGTACATACTGATGTGTATGGCCCATTTGATGTGCTGGCTAGAGATAATTTTGTCTACTTCATAATCTTTATCGATGATTTATCTAGGTATGGGTATGTGTATCTTATGAGACACAAGTTTGAAGCTTTTGAAAAGTTCAAGGAATTCAGACATGAAGTAGAAAAGCAAACTGAAAAACCCATTAAGGTTCTTCAATCAGATCGAGGAGGTGAATACCTTAGTCAAAAATTCCTGAACTATCTCAAAAAAAATGGCATAGTCTCTCAATGCACTCCACCTGGAACACCTCAACTCAACAGGGTTTTAGAATGGAGTAACCAGATCCTATTAGATATGTTTCAATCCATGATGAGCTTCACAGACGTCTCTGATTTTCTTTGGGGATAGTTTGTTAACTACAATATACTTACTGAATAGGGTTTCTTCTAAAACCATTTCTACCACACCGTATGAGATATGGCATGGTAAGAAACCAAGTCTGGGTCATCTCAAAATTTGGGGTTGTCCAGTTCATGTCAAAAGACAATAAGCGGACAAGTTAGACTTCAGATCCTTTAGAGCTTGATTAATAGGATATCCTAAAGAGTCATTAGGATACTATTTCTACATTCCAGAAGATCATAATATGATTGTGAGTCAACATGTTATCTTTCTTAAAACATAGTTTATTCAAGATAGCAGCATTGAAAAGTAGATCAAGCTCGAGGAGAAAGTCTCACAAGAGCAACGAGTTAAGGACCAAATAGAACCAAATCATGTTGAGCCAATACAGTCACTACCTCCTCCACCTCATAGATCAGAAAGGATTTTCTGTCCCCCTGAGAGGTACTTAGGTACTATTTTAGAGAAAGTAGAGGAAATGTTCCTCATAGGTAAAGGGGTTCATGGTGATGATCCCAAAATGGTATCCTGATAGCCAATGCCTTCACACTGACTATAACCTTATTTTTTATGAAACTAAATAATTTGATCACATCATTAAAATGAGTATTTCAGCTTCAAGATGCTTGCTTAAGTCTATATATGGTATCCTGATCTAGGAAACAGGTTTTTCCCTTCAATAAGATCGAGACGGCTCGAGTTCAACTCAAGACCTCTCAAAATCATGCTAGAACTACGTTTGGACATGCTAGTCCACTCGAGAGCTCTCGAAAAAATTTTGAGACATCTCAAAAATTGCTCTAAGGCTATTTTAAGATATTTTTGCTTCCAATCAAGGAGATTTGATTTTTATTTGAATTTTACTTTATGTCTTTCTTATTTTGGTTAAAGAGATCTCTTTATTCTGATCTTTGAAAGCTTAAAAAAAAAATCTTCTTTAAAAATCTTGACTTAATAATTTTTTGTAGATCTTTTCCTAAAATGATTCTTCAATTTAAATATCTGAAAAGACCTACATCCACTTATGAAACACATGGTTAAATACTCAAACACTCAAAGTTTGGCAATCATCAAAATCAATCATGGGGTCAACAATCTTTTTCTTTTTGATGATGGCAAAAACTTTGAGTATATTCATAAAAATAAATTTAGTATGTTTAAATAAATTGACTAGTATAAATCATGAAGAAATGATATACACAATTATAAATACACACTTCATGAAAGCTAATACCAAAACTCTTTTAACTTAAATTTGAATGTTTCAAGCAATATCATGAAATGTATAGGCTTAAGCATATTTAAATAGCATATGCTCATAGCATATACTCAACAAATTTTCTCTTCCTTTTTGACAACATCAAAAAGCTCATGAGAAGAAATAAGAAAAATCATCAAAATTAATATCAAAGCTTTAAATTGAGAGATATATCAAATTTACAAAGTCAAATCGAAAAAATCATCTCCCTTTCAAAAATTTGTTCTTTAACTCAAACTAAGTTTCAAATATTCATTTTAATTTTAGAAAGCTCTTCCTCTTTTTGAATTAATATGATTTTTAATCAAATTTTTAGATATGCACTTCTAAACTTTAAGAAGAATAAAGTTTTTCAAAAGATTTGAACATGAAATCAAGCATAGCGTTTAATTCAATATTCAATCTTTTCTTTTTTTAAGAAATTTTAGTCAATTGAGATCGAAAAAGGTATGTATTGAGAATGTATTGAGGAAAGTAAAATAAACAGTATCAAAAAAATAGATAGTCATATTTTCAAATTCATTGCTTTGAGTAAAAATTATTTTAAAACAAATAATTCATATGGATTTTGTAATGCACATAAAAAATTTAGGATCAAATTTAAATTTTCAAATGAGTTTCAAAATTTAGTTTGAAAATTTATTTTTTGGAATAAGAATATATTTTTAAATTTAATTTAACTCTAATCATTTGCCAAAAATGATCATGTAAATCAAGTTTAAAGTTTGGCATATGAAAAGTTCAGTATTATATTTATCAATGAGCTTCAAAATTATAAGAATGTATCAAAATCAATTTATTTGGAGTAAGAATATTTCTTAAACTTTTTTTCACTCCAAATAGTTTTCAAAAATGATTTGACAATCAAATCAAAAGCATATAGATCAAATGGAATCATCATATTAAGGCTCCGAAGTACAATGAAATCAATGTTCATTCACCTTAATATAAGCTAATTAGAATTTTCAATCAAAGCTTGATAATATCACTCTCCTTATTTTTCATAATTAGTGCTGGATAAATTTACTTTTTAATTTTCTTCCTCTTTTTTTTTTTAAAATCAAGCAGATTAAACATGAATTTAACTACTAAATTCAGATTTTCTAAATTTGAAAGATATTTTTAATTTCAAAGCCCTTTTCAAATAATTGGTCATTTCTTCTTTAATAATTTCTTCTCCTTACTTTAGCAAATAATATCATTTTAAAATTAAATATAATTTAAAAGTACAAGCATCAATTGAGTGAAATAAGCATTAATCAAACAAAATATTTACTCAATTTAGTTTAGAAAAATGTATGAGATTTTTTAAATTTATCTCAAGAGATATCATATCAAGAGTATATCAATATAAAATAGATTTGAGATATTATATCCAATTCGTTTGCCAAAAAATAATACAATAAAATGCAAGGCAAGAATGATACCAATGATTCCAAGGATGAAAATTTTTTTAGAAAGAAACTTGTTGATATCAATTAAACTAAAATTTAGATCGAATCATGATTTTCATAATAGTTCAATACCATTTAAAGATTAATTTGCAAGTTCAGCTTGATACCAATAAATTTAGTTTTGAATTGATAACGATAAATTGATTCAGATAAATTAATTTGAATTAGTATTAGCAAATCAGTTAAAGCAAATCATAAAAAAAATTTTAGTTATTCTTCAAAAAGATCATCTCTTCCTTTTCTTAAGAAATATCAAGCAATTAGGTTTAGAAAAGGTATGTAATTTTGAGTTTGTCTCAAATGATATTAAATCAAGAATATAGCTGTGCAAAACCAGATTTGAAACAAAGATATTCTTCTCTTTTTGCCAAAAGATAGATCAATCAAATATATGATAAATAATAAAATGTTTGATACTAATCACTTAAAATTGAAGTTCTCTTTAAAAGTTTAGCTTTGAAGATAAATGATAACTTCCTTGAAACATCTTATTAGATATCAACATTAAAAGATTCAAGAAGATTATTTTTCAAAATCAATTTTTAAAATCAATCAATTAAAATAAAATAAGAATGTTCATCAATAATTTTTTTTTTAAGATCAAAGAGTCAATCAAATTGATGATCAAGAGAGATATTCAAAAAAATTTAGAGGATCATAAAAAATAATCAATTGGGGGGATTCCGATAATCAACTTAAATAAGATCAAATAAGAGAAAACTGAACGAAGACTTTATGTGTTCAATTCAACTAGGAAGTTTCAAATTCTTAAAAAATTTTTGATAATTTAGCTTCTTATAGAGAATGCCAACAAAAAAAAATTTCTTGTAGGTTTAGCTATTAAAATATTAACACCCAATTAAGCATTTTTTTTAAATTAAATTTATCAATTATAAAATTGATATGGAGAGGTTTAAGATATCATGCTAAATTTTAAGATAAAACCATTTCATCCATAGCATGATATATAGAAGAGAGCATGTTGACTTAAAAATCAAAATATTCAAATTATTGCTAGCATCAAAATCAATCATACTTATCAAAGCTTGAAAAGGGTTATCATATGCATACATATTAGCAAATCATTAAAGTCAATACATTCAATAAATCAAGCTTTCTATTCAAAGAGTATGATCATTTTAAGCAAAGATAAAATCATAAAAATCAATCTAATATGCTTAACAATTATGCTAATTAATAATCAAAATATATTTAATAAATAATGATGGTATGATGTGAGAAAAGTTTAGATTTTATCAAACATCATCATCCATCCAATTTTGTTCCCAAGGCATCCATCCATAGAAATTTTTTTTTTTTTCATTCCATTGGATTCTTGGTGTACCTGCAAAAATCACTTTCTAGATTTTAGTACCCAAACCATCTTAGGTCTATTGAGGTTAGGGCACATGATTTCTTTTGGAATCCAAATTTGTTTAACTAAAGTATGACCAATTTTCTTAATATTACATTCTGATATTTTATGGCCTACTTTGTTACATTTAAGACATGTAAATAAATTATTTTCAAACAAAGCTTTTCTAAACATATTTTTGATAAATTTCTATTTTCTTAAAGGATTATATCCAATTTCAGCTTTATTGAAAATAGCCATTTGATTATTCAAAATTGCTTAAAGCTTTTGAGATCTAGTAGTAAATTTTTCAAGCATGGATTTTAAATTTTTAATCTCTTTTCTTAGTTTTGCATTTTCTTCCAAAAGAGATCTTTTAGATTTCAAGAGCTTTTCTTTTTCTTTAACAAAGAATTTTTTAGATTTAATTATATTATTCTTTTCCTTAGAGTTTCAATTAGTTCTAAAAGTTCTTTCTTTTCTTTAGCCAAATATTTTATATCTTTCAAAAGATCTTTTTTTTCACTCAAAATTTTATTTTTCTCTTCAACCAAGGAAAGATTAGACTTTCTAAGTTCTTTATTTTTTAGCCTTAATTTTTTATATTCATCTATTAAATTGTTAAATAATTCAAATAACTTATCAAAAGTAAATTGAAAAGAATTTTCAAAATTTACCTCATCTTCATTGGTTATGAGGCTAAGATTTATTATACTTTCTTCCTCTTTTTCATTTCTTATTTCTTCGCTTTGCTCCTCCTTAATTAATGCTTTCTTTTTTTTTATATTTTTTTCTGCTTTTTCTTTTTTTCATCCTCATGAGCCATGAGGCTTATGTTCGGGTGAGCTTTCATTTCTTCTTTAAAACTTGAATCCTCTTTTTGATTTGCTCCCTCATAAGTTCTTTTCAATTTCTCCCAAACATATTTTGTTGGAATGCAAGAAGAAATTAGATTGAACACAATTTTATCTAATGAATAATAGAGAATATTTAAAGCCTTAGCATTTAGTTGCATTGATTCTTCATCAATAAATGATGTATTTTGTGTGTAAGGGCCATTGATAATAATCTTCCATAGATTATAGTCGTATGCTTGTATGAAGATGCACATTCGTGCTTTCCAATAACTATAATTTGATTCATTTAATAGTGGAGGATGATCAATAGAATGGCCTTCATTAAAGATGGATTCCATTTTGGATTGCTAAAATCTTTAGCTCTAAATGATTAGGTCAATAATCAATAATAGAGCATCTACTTTGATACCAATTATTGCCCAAAGGTAGCAACCCAAGAGGGGGGAGGGGTGAATTTGGTTCTTATAAAATTTTAACCAAATTTACTTTCTAAACAGATATGTGCTTTGATTTTAACTTAGGTAGTATGGTTCAAATGTAAACAAAATAAGTAGTAGCAATTTTAGGATATACAAATGCTATGAAGAGATTTGAAAGCTAATCTAAGCAAATAGTAAAGGAACTAAAGCAAGAATTAAAAATATAATACAAACACATAAGATTTTATAATGGTTCGGAGCAACCCACTCCTACGTCCACTCTTCAAGCTTTTCTTAGAATTTCTACTATAATCTACTCTTGATTACAGTGTGTTTGTTTTTCCAAGCTCATAAATAAACCTAGTTGGTTTTCATAGGAGCACCAACCAAAACCTTACACTAATAGTTTTTTGGGATTACTATTAATCTAGTTGATTTTTTAGACTCACCAATCAAAACCTACAATGTCCAATTTTGGGCTTGGATAGGCCTAATCCTCAAGTTTCTTTCTCCTAAAGATACTTAAAAAGAAATATAAAATACAAGTAAAGTTTTAGCACAATATAGAAAACAAAATTTAAGCTCTTTTAAATCCTAAAGAGGAAACTAATGATGTGCTCGATTGAAGCTTGACTTTTCTTCAAATTGTGCTTGAGAGGATGTAGAAGATATTGGAGAAGATTGCTTTGAAGGCTCGCTGAAATATGTGCACAACTTTTCTCTCTTTTCTCTTTTCTTTAGATATTTAATATTCCTCATCGAAAATAAAAGAATCTCTCTTTAAATTTCTTAATTCTTTTTTCAATTGATTCTCCACCTTTTTAAATACCTTTAGAGATGGTTGAAGGAGAGTTCTAGCCGTTGAAAGCTTTGAAATAGCCATTGGAACCAAAAAATAGCCCTTACAAAACTATCCATTGAAGGTTGTCTATGCAAAATGGGATCTCTTGTCAGATTTTGAGACCTCTCGATTCTGAATCAAGATGTCTCACCAAAACCATAAGACCTCTTGAGAATTCTATGAGACCTCTCGCTCTTAGAGCATAGAAACTAAATTTCTATCTCTTGAGATCGAGATGTCTCGAGTTCAACTCGAGATCTCTCAAAATCATGCCATAACTGCATTTGGGCATGCCAGTCCACTCGAAAGCTCTCGAAAAAATTTTGAGACATCTCGAAAATCGCTCCAAGACTATTTTGAGAGATTTATGCTTTCAATCAAGGAGATTTAATTTTTATTTGAATTCCACTTTATGTCTTTCTTGTTTTGATCAAAGAGCTCTCTTTCTTCTGATTTTTGGAAGCTTAAGAAAAATTTCTTCTTTAAAAATCTTGACTTGACAAACTTTTGTAGATCTTTTCTTAAAATGATTCTTCAATTTAAATATCTGAAAAGATCTACATCCACTCATAAAATACATGGTTAAATACACAAACACTCAATATTTGGCAATCATCAAAATCAATCCTGGGGTCAACAAACTTGCTGATCTAGGCTTGAGGATGATGTTGCAAGCCGCATATATATTTGGCCACTAGGAGTCATCCACACAAGCCCACGAACTATGATCAAAAATTCTATGTAGGAAATCAGCATAGTATGCTAGTACTATACTAATCCTTCTTCGATAGTCGATCTGGTGCTTCCTTCTTTTGGATTTGGACTCCTCCAAAGATGAGAAAAAGGAGGAGAGATTACAAATCTGAAACACTCTTAAATAATCTCAAAAGGAAGGAGGAAAAGGGATGAACAAGACAATCCTAGAAGAAGATCATCTTCTTCTTCTCTATTGTCTCACCTAGACACCTAGTTTAGTGTCTATAAAATCCTCATGACCCAATACTCTTTCTTCCTGATTTTCACATGCCCCAGAGGTCTCTCAATGTCTAGAATATGTCCAAAAATCAGCCTAAAATTATCTCTATATAGAGAGATATAGAGGAGTCCTTGTTAGGTCAAACTCTTAGACTAGGAAAGACCAAAATAGGCAACTAGTTGGGGTGCCTAACAACAGGGCGCCGCCTCCTTTGTTTTAGGCATGGACTAGGAATAAGGGGTGCACAAAATCCTCCTCTTTCCCATGAAAAACCTAGAAAATAATAAGGAAGTTTGGTGGCAAAATGAGATAGATTTTTGATTGCATTAAACTCTATCAAATAGAGTTTGATTTCAAACCAAATAGCCTTTTTTGACTTGGTCCACCAACAAACTTCCATGTTAGAAAGAATGGGAGCAAGGGGGCATGCGTGAAGACTTGGAAGAGAGGGTTTTCCATGAACTAAACATTCCAAAGTAGGCGTGGGGGCGTTGGGACTAAGGTGGCATAAGGAGGGAAGTTCCTAGTCTTGCTAGGATTCTTATTTTGACTTGATCCAACATGGTTTCTCAAACCAAATCAAACCAAAATTAATTCAATCCAACTAAATTAGGTCCAAAACTAATTAAAAATTTAATTAAATTAAATTTAATTTTGATTTAATTTTTTAATCAAATTAAAAAATTGGATTGACCTAAGTCCTAGTTGAACTAGGACTAGTTATTCCTTGCACTTGGCTTATCAAATAAAGCAATTGAACTTGATCCAATCAAGCCCAAATCAAATCTAATTAAATCATATTTAATTAAACTTAATCTTACTCATTTGGATTAATCAAATTAAGCTAGTTAGTAATCTACTTGCTAATCTATCCTCTTGCAATACTTGCACTAGGTTAAACACCAAACATATTGATCATTTAACCCTCGAACGATTTTTAATCATTGATCAACCATCCAATTAGATCCTGAGCTCTAATGTGTGTGACCTCATAGGTTTGAATCTAAGTTGGTAGCATAAAAATAAATTTTTATAATAATCAAAATAATCATCTAGCAATGGTACCCGATGATTGGATAGGTCGAATGTATAGAGCAACATCCTTAGAACCTATGTAGATATCATTTCCATATAATTCATCTCCTTGATGATAATGCTTATAGGATACCTCAAAATTTAATTATAAACTCTAATAAAGCTATCCATATTGTATTTTAAAATACCAAATCCATCTCATAGATTATTCTGATCAAGATTTTGCTATATTGAAATATAGTGATACATTCTTCTCCAACTCTTAGAGTGGTCAATTCCATCTTGATCACACACCGACTTTGCAAGTGCTTGACTATGATCAGAAGTCTTTCATTACTGAGTTAGAAATTCAGTTAGTCCAGTATCAAAGCACAGTGAGTTGCTTGCAAGTCACTGAGGTGATCTCAGCTCTAAGGGATACTTATACCTATATCCCATCAGAGATATTCTTGATAGTAGAATGCTCTAGATGTGATCATGTTCAGTGATAATGTATCCCTATATCCCACCTGTATGCCATACCAGTATCTCAATACTCCTTAATTAAGAGGATAATCAATCTATATGGCATACAACGATCTATGCTCGATAGATGTTGTCGTCCTAATTAATAGCCTATCATTTGATCGTGAATAGTTTTAAGGACTAATTGATAAATTCTCTCTTTATTGAACCTAAATAGTCCTAAGAACTTCGTCACAATAATAAAGTTCATTAGAAATGAAAACTTATGATGAAAATACCAAAAAAATATTTTATTAATTAATAAATTAATTATAATTATAATATAGCTCAATCGTCAATAGACTGATGATTGGCTTTAGGATACATTTTTCAACTTTTATTGCATGGTAACTTTTCATTAAAAAATATTTTTGGTATTTCCATCAAAATTCTATATCTTTTGGGTAGACATGATACGTTGCTAGACATCAATCTTGTCTTGTGGGTTCGATCGAATTAAAAAATTTAATTTGATCATTAATTAGCAGGTATTCTAATTGATCGAATCGGATTAGCTCGATTTGACCAAAATCGATTTGGTTGAGTTCTAACCAAAATTAGGACAAATCAAACCCAAATCCACTATTGGCTAGATGTAGAATCCAATGGGTCATACACAAAGAGAATTGATCAAGGGTCTAATTTAATTAGATCAAGTTTGTAGGTTGAACATGCTAGCACATGTTGCAAACCCTAGCACCTAGATTCGAATTGGATTCAAATCGAGTTCCAATTTGGGCTAATTAGATCCAATTTAATCCAAATTAGATTTGGTTCATAATTGGGTTTAACCATGGCTGATTGGGCTTGATATTGGGCATCACATACCAGAGCCCCACGTGCCAGAGAGTCTCTCTCTTGCATGTGGGGAGATGTTTCATGCGCCAGGGATACTTTGCGCATTGTTTGGTTGCCACCCCCTCTTTGTTGTCTTATCGAATATTTATTTTGGATAACTTATATTATGTAGTTTCAGATCTAAAAGAAGGCGCCTAAGAGTCCTTCTTGGGTCTTAAACACTTTGTTTTTTTACAAGGAAACTGGATAAGGCAAGGCTCTTAACCATTCCATTTGAATGGCATCTCTTGAAGAGTCCAAGGCGCTTGGGACTTTAACGCATTCCACACCTTGAATATTTCACCATCCCTATCTGATGTTGGTGCACATAATGAGAGTCATTGGATGTTCTTTTCATCTGCTCCAAACCATTAATTAATTGGTGCCACATTGAGGAGCATTGCGACTCTTCATGTAAAGTTACGTAGAATTTTTTCCAAAGAGTCATTCTGCAATAAGACACCTCTTCAGATGAAATTTACGTAACTCCATGTGGTTATTTTCAGATGAGGCATGATATTTTTAATGGGGCATGAGATAAGCACAATGAATGGGTGTGAGAAATTCATGGAGACACCCCTATGTGAATTATAAATAGGGGAGTGCTCCAAGAGTCCAAGGCATTCAAATCTCTTCCTTCTTTCTAACATCCTCTCCATAATTGTCTAGTTTCTATCTTCCTTTTCTTGTTAAGATAAAGTCCTAATTAGGACAAGAGGTCTGCTTTAGGATAAGGGCTTAGGAAGAGAGTACAGGAAGACAAGGAGAATAGAAAGTAAGAAAAGGATAGGCTAGAAGGGAGATAGCAAAAGGCTAAGGAAGGTTCTGCCAAAATAAATTAAAGTTCTTATTATAAGAATTTTAATTAAATTAATTAGAGGTGCTAGTGGCTTGATCAAATTTCTGTGTGGATCAACGTTGGAGGATGAATACGTGGGCACCTAGTGGAACCCCTGATGAACTGCTGTCGGCAATCAAGGTTGAATTAGGATTTAGTGATCAGAGGTATGTTTCTGTACCCTATGTTATATTATAAATGCATGTTATATGATTTAAATCCTAATAAGGTGGTCCTTGGGTTAGGGTTTGATTTTATAATTTCATACAATTTACTTTGAAATCCATGCTTCCATCCTATACACCAATCCCTACAGTGGTATCAGAGCAAACCTTATTAGGTTAAATCATATGTTGTTATGCTTATAGATTAATGGCAATATTATTAATATGATATGATTATGTTTGATATGATTAGCATGTTATTAATATGGTGTGATCATATTTAATTAATCATAATTAAAATATGATGTATATCATTCTATAATGTTTTCCTAGCATAGTAGCGTATGTCCACTATGTGATGATGGTTGTCCTAGAAAATAATACATGCTAATATATTTGTATGAATGAAAATATATGTCATGATTGATATGATCAATTCATGTATATAATGAGATTTGATTAGAATATGCATAGAGACTAGTTAAAGCCCTCTATAAAAATTATATTAAGTTATAGTATAATTAACCGATAGCAGAACCAGTCTGGATGTCTAATTGATCGATCAATGTCTAAAAAAGTGGTTCATGATCGGTAGAGAGAATGTGGTTTATAATTGATTCCATTGTCTAACCTGGCTAATTTATTAGTGTCTAAGAAAAGCAACAAGAGGACCCCTACCTCTCTTCCACTTACCTAGCCAATTAGATTAATTTAATTCTTGATTGGGGTGCCTAATATTATATTCACTACATTATGGCCTTCCTTCATGCTAGTTCATTATTATGTCACGAACTATATTAGGTTTGTTGTGCAACCACAAGACCAATTATGGGGACTAATGTAATATTATTCTGGTGCATCGAGATGCTTACAATATTTTGGGTATACTGCTTTATTGTGTAACCACAAGAGCAGTTATATTTCATTTTGACTATATAGAAATGAAGGATCCTACTTAACTAAAGCATTATAGTTTGTTGTGCTAACACAAGGTTATTAATATTTTAGAGATAAGGATTATATTGAGAATTGCATAAGATAAAATTGGAAAGAGTTTCCTATCTTTGAACTTATAAGAGGTTTGTTATGCAACCACAAGATCTTTTATAAGGAATTAGGATCTTAATCCCACTAAAAACAAAATGATTAGGATTTCTCGATTATCATAGTAGAGGGATATGATATTTGATAAAATAGTAGAAGACATAATTAAATTAAAGTCCGAATTTAATTATATATGTCATCATGAATTGTTTGCTTATGTAATGTTCTTTATTATATAGATTAAATGGCTTCTTCACTTTCACTGCATGGTATATTGGATTCAAATAAGTTGACTAGTCTTAATTATGTGTATTGACTGAGAAACTTAAAAATAGTACTCAGTCAAGAGAAACTCTCCTATATTCTTGATGCCCCTGATCCTGAGTCATTAGGAAAAGAAGCCATAGTGGAAGAAAAATCCACATACAAGATGTGGCAAAATAATTCTCTTACTATCAAGCGCACCATACTTGCCTCTATGAGTAATGAATTACAGAGGCAGTATGATAGCATGGATACTCAGTCCATATTGCTTAATTTAAATGAGCTTTATAGAGAACAATGTAGGACTGCTAGATATGAGATATCTAAGTAGTTATTTCATGTTAGAATGGTAGAGGGCTCATCTATGCAAGACCATGTTCTGATGGTAATTGACCTGATCACTCGATTAGGTCAATTAGATTTTATCATGGATAGAAAGTTGAGTCAGGATCTGATCTTGCAATCACTTTCAGAATCATTTTTTTAGTTTATCATAAATTATCACATGAACAAACTGAATACTTTCTTATCTGAGCTATTAAATATGCTTAAAATAGTAGAAAGCCATATCAAAAAGGATAAAGCTCTTCTTTTATAGATGGGATCTCCAAGAAGAAGGCAGGCAAAAAGAGTTCAAAGAGGAGGCTGAATCCTAAAGATGGCATAAATAAGAAGAAGAAAGGAAAGAAGGCCTTCGGATAGATGACCTATTTTCACTACGGTAAAGCAGATCATTGGAAGAGAAATTGCAAGGCTTACCTTGCAATTATGAAGACTGGTGCAAGTAATGCACAGAAAGGTATGTATGGGATACATACTATATTATCATTGAATTCTTTCATTTCAAACACGTGGGTATTGGATACCGGCTATGGTTTTCACATCTACAAATCTTTGTAGGAGCTACAGAAAATTAGGAGTTTGAAGAGGGATGACTTTGAGCTCTATGATGCTGGAGGAGAGTCTATCCAAGCAAAAGCTGTAGGAAAAAATATTTTAAAGTTATGTTTTGAAAAGATCTTAGAATCGACAAATTGTTATTATATGCCTAAGGTCATTAGAAATATTATATCTATACCCTTATTATTAAAACAAGATTATAATTTTGATGTAATGAGCAATGGTTGCTCGATCAAATATTCTAATGAAATAATATGCTATGACATTTTTAACAATGGTCTTTTGACTCTATTTTTGAATGATAATATTTTTCATGTTGATGAAAATAAAAAGCATAAGAAAGAAAAAATAAATAATACTTTACTTAGGCATTATCGACTTGGTCATATTAGTGAGACTAGGATTAACAAGTTATATAAAGAAAATTTTTTTGATCCTTATGATTATGAATCATTAGGAACTTATGAATCATGTCTTATGGGTAAAATGACCAAAACTCCATTTAGTGGACATGGAGAAAAGACAAGTGAGTTATTAGAACTTATGCATACAGATGTATATGATCCTATGATAACTCAGGCCAGAGGAGGATATTCTTATTTTATAACATTCACTAATGATTTATGTAGGTTTGAATATGTGTATCTTACAAAACACAAATCCAAAGCCTTTGATAAATTCAAAGAGTATCAAAGTATGGTCAAGAAACAAATTGAAAAAAGTGTAAAAATCCTTCAATCTAATCGAGGAGGAGAATACTTATCCAGTGAATTTCTAGACTATCTTAAAGTAAAGAGAATTCTCTCTGAATGGATCCCTCAATATACACCATAGTTAAATGGTATAGCCAAAAGAAAAAATTGTACCTTATTGGATATGGTATGGTCCATGATGTGCTTCAAAGAGTTACCTATTTTCTTCTAGGGTCATGCCCTAGAGACTGCAGTATACATCTCGAATAGAGTATCTTCTAAGTTTGTATCTAGCACTCTATATGAGATATGAAATGTAAGAAATCTAATCTTAAGTATCTTAAGATATAAGATTGTCCGGCATATGTTAAAAAAAATTTTGGAGATAAGCTAGATGCTAGAGCAAATAGATGTCTATTTATAGGATATTCTAGAGATAGTATGGAATATCTATTCTACCATCTTACTGAACAAAAAGTGTTTGTAAGTAGGCATGTTACTTTTATAAAGAAAGAGTTTATCCTAGAAAGTGGTAGTGGGAGAAACATTGAACTTAGTAAAGTTCAAAAAAAATAAATAGAAATTTCTCAACCAAGTGAGCATATAAATAGGAAAGAACCTGAACACAACTTCTATCCGAAGGTTTGATAGAGTGCGATATGCACCAATGAGGTATAGGCTCATTATTAAAAATAGTAAAGTCCAAATCATTGACAATGATGAACCTCTGACCTATACTGAAGCTGTCATGAGTAAGAACTCAGACAAATGGCTAGCTACCATGAAATTCGAGATGGACTCCATATACACCAACAAAGTATGGATTTTAGTGGATGCACCAGTGGGTGTGAACATTATTGGGTGTAAATAGATCTATAAGAAAAAGATTGGAGCAGATGGCCAAGTTGAAACCTATAAGGCCAGATCGGTGGCTAAGAATTTTAGACAAAAATAGGATGTAGATTATGATGAAACATTCTCACCTATTGCCATGCTCAAATCTATTCGGATTATGCTTGCTATAGCAGCATACCATGATTATGAAATATGGCAAATAGATATGAAGACCGTCTTTTTTAATGGTTTTCTTAAGGAGGAGGTTTACATGTCATAGCTAGAAGGATTTATCTCAAGTAAGAAACTAAATCAATTATGCAAGCTTAAGAGATCCATTTATGGATTAAAGCAAGCTTCAAAGAGTTGGAATATCTGCTTTGATGTTACAGCCAAAGAGTTTGGCTTCATTAAGAATGTGGATGAACCTTGTATGTACAAGAAGATTAGTAGGAGTGCCATAGTTTTTTTGGTTCTGTATGTAGATGACATACTTCTCATTGGAAATGATATCCTAATGTTGCAATCAATCAAATTATGGCTATCAAATAAGTTTTCCATGAAAGACTTGGGAGAAGCTTCTTATATACTTGGTATAAAGATCTATAGAGATAGATCTAAGAGGATGCTAGGCTTGTCTCAATCTAAGTATATTGACGTAGTGCTGAAAAGATTCAGCATGGATAGGAGTAAAAGAGGTTCTTACCCATGAGTCAAGCCATACATTTTTCTAAGAAGATGACTTCTAAGACACCTGAAGAGACAAATAGAATGAGTTCTATTCCTTATGCTTTGACAGTAGGATCGATAATGTATGTAATATTATATACCAAGCCTGATGTTGCTTATGCCTTAGGCATAGCTAGTAAATTTTAAGCTGATCCAGGAGAAGATCATTGAAAAGCTGTGAAAAATATTCTTAAGTACTTGAGAAGAACTAAGGATATTTTTTGAGTATATGATAGATCTGATCTTAAACTAAAAGCATATTCTAACTCTAGTTTTCAGTAACATCTAGATGATAGTAAATTTATTTCAGAATATGTCTTTACTCTAAATGATGGAGCAGTGAGTTGGAAGAGTACCAAGCAGCAAACATAGCTGACTCAACCACTAAGGTAGAATACATAGCTTCAAGTGAAGCCACCAAGAAAGCTATCTAGATGAAGAAGTTCATCACTAAATTAGATGTTATTCCCGAGATTGAGAATCCAGTACCACTTTACTATGATAATACTAGAGTGGTTGCTCAAGCAAAGGAACCAAAGTCTCATCATAAATTCAAGCACATTCTGAGACATTTCCATCTCATTCATGAAATAATTAAGAGACAAGCTATTGTCATTGAACGAGTAGATATAAAGAATAACATAGCAGACTCGTTCACTTAGGTTCTACCAGAGTAGCAGTTCGATCACCATCTCGAATGTATGGGGTTAAAATATAAGGATGATTATCTTTTGTGCAAGTGGGAGATTGAAAGAAATATGCCCTATAAGCCAATCAAAATATATATTTTGTTAGGCTATTCTTTTATCTTCCAAACTCATGTAACGATATTTTTAAATAAATAAAGATATTTATTTCATCATATGCTGCATCTTAATTATTTTTAAGATTATGATGAACCTAATAAATTAGGACTATGATTTTAGGGTTATGATAAGATCATACCTGTGAGACCTAGAATCTTAAAATCTTAATCTAAAATATTTTTGATCGATAGAGCATTGAGTTGGAGATCACTATTTTTGAAAAGACTGGCACATTCTATGTATGCTCGATAGAAAGGATGATTGATCTCACCATCATTTGTGTTTGACACTAATACAAGAATATGGGTGCTTATTAGAGAATAAGTTCACTAAATTGATCCATCTTGAGAACATCTAATGGAGTCTTATCTACTTGTCAATAGATGGTTCTCATATTGGGAGTTGTGTATGTAATCCTTTGACCTAAGACTGCCATAGAACCTTATATGCATGAATCCATATTTTGGTTTATACTTATTCATGACTTAGTCATGTATGGGATGTTCTAGATATGATGGATTGCATATAGAGGTTATGAGTAGGTCAACATAAAATCGATCACTCCTATTAAGAAGAGATCACATCCTACTTGCTTCAATTGAATGATGATTCACGAAGACTTTGAACAAAGCATGATGAAAATTAGAAATAATTTTTAATACTTTATTAATTGAATCATCATCATAAGATTGAGAGAAATATGAATATGACGTTAGGTTTGACATATTTCCATATCCGAAGTCATATTCGGGATGAAGAGTGATCGTAGGATCCTATTGCATGGTAACTTTCCATTGAAGGATATTTTTGGTATTTCAATCAAAATTTCATATTTTTCGAGTAGACATGATACACTGTCAGACGTCAATCTTGTCTTGTGGGTTCGATCGAATTAAAAAGTTTAATTTGATTACTAATTAGAAGATGTTCTAATTGATCGAATCAAGTTAGATTGATTTGACTTAAATCAGTTTGGTTGAGTTCTAACAAAATTTGGTCAAATTACATCCGAACCCATTGTTGGCTAGATGTGAAACCCAATGGGTCACACACAAAGAAAATTGATCAAGGGTTTAATTGGATTAGATCAAGTTTGCAGGTTGAACATGCAAGCACATGTTGCAAACCCTAGCACCTACATTCGAATCAGATTTGAATCGGATTTCAACTTGGGCAAATTAGATTCAATTTAATCCAAATCAAATTTGATTTCTAATTGGATTTAACCTTGGCCGATTGGGCTTGATATTGGGCATCACATACTAGAGTCCCACATGCCAGAGAGTCTCTCTTTTACGTGTTGGAAGATATTTCATGCGCTAGGGACATTTGGTGCATTATTTGATTGTCGCCCCCTCTTTGTTGTCTTATCTAATATTTATTTTATGTAATTTATTTTACGTAGTTTCAGATTTGAAAGAAGGCACCTAAGAGTCCTTCTGGGTCTTAAACACTTTGGTGTTTTATAAGGAAACTGGATAAGGCAAGGCTCCTAGCCGTCCCATTTGAATGGCGCCTCTTGGAGAGTCCAAGGTGCTTGGGACTTTGACCCATTCCACACCTTGAATATTTCAACATCCCTATCTAATGTTGGCACACATAATGAGGGCCATTGGATGACCTTTTCATTTGATCCAAACCATCAATTAATAGGTGCCACATTGAGGAGCATCATGACTCTTTATGTAAATTTATGTAGAATTTTTTTTTGAAGAGTCCTTCTACAATAAGGCACCTCTTTGGATGAAATCTACGTAACTCCATGTGCCTTTATTTTCAAATGAGGTGTGATATTTTTGATGGGGCATGAGATAAACCTAGTGAATGGGCATGAGAAATTCATGGAGACACCCCTACATGAATTATAAATTAGGGAGTGCTTCGAGAGTCCAAGACATTCAAATCTCTTCCTTCTTTCTAACATCCTCCCTATAATTGTCCAATTTCTCTCTTCCTTTTCTTGTTAAGACAAAGTCCTAATTAGGACAAGAGGTTTGCTTTAGGATAAGGGCTTAGGAAGAGAGTAAAGAAAGATAAGGACAATAGAAAGTAAGGAAAGGATAGGCTAGGAGGGAGACAACAAAAGGCTAAGGAAGGTTCTACCCAAATAAATTAAAGTTCTTATTATAAAAATTATAATTGAATTAATTAGAAGTGCTAGTGGCTTCATCAAGTCCCCATGTGGATTAATATTGGAGAATGAATATGTGGGCACCTGGTGGAACCCCTGACGAACTGCTACTGGAAATCAAGATTGAATTAGGGTTTAGCAATCAGAGGTATGTTCCTATACCCTATGTTATATTATAAATGAATGTTATATGATTTAATACTAATAAGGTGGTCCTTGGGATAGAATTTGGTTTTATAATTTCATACAATTTATTTTGAAATCCATGCTTCCGCCCTATACACCAATCCCTATAATTCCATCATCTCATCAGTTCATCCTCCTTTCCCACTAAAAGAAATGGGTGACTTTAGGATACTTGGAAATGGATCCATAGATATGCAAGATGATGATAAAATTGGTTCGTCCTACCATTCTTGATATTTTTGATATATTTTTGCCTTATTGATATGGTCTAAGAGGGTCATTTTAGTTGTAATAGGTTGCTCTATGACCATAGGTAAAGATGATGATGATGGAATTAGTTTGTCCCACCATTTTGGTTCTTTTCCATATGTTTTTGCCTCAATTATATGATCTAAGAGGGTCTTTTTGGTTATGCAGGGTTGTTTTATGATCATTTCATTCTCGAGAGTTATAATTGATTGTTTAGAAAAAGTTATAGGAATATTAAAATTTTTAGCTAGGTATGGTCCCTCAGAGTCACTCTCAGATTGACTAGGCAATTCTCTTTCACTAATAGTTATGGCTAATAGACCCAACTGCATTTCTAGACAGGCAATGGCTTAGAAATTTGAATTTATAAGTTGGTTAATAAGGTCATTTTGTGACTTCATCATGACTTCTAAGCTTTTTTCTGATGAATTAAGCCTTTGGTCATTTTGATTATTTAATGATTGATTAGTAAGTTCTAACTTGTTTATTGCTTACTGAATCTTCTCTTCAAAAGTTGTTTCATTGTTATTTAGAGAAGATTGATATTATTGATAGGGCATATCATCATAAGGTGCATCCATGAATGTAGGTCCTTATGGCACCGGGATAATTATTGGTTGTGATTGCCATGAAAAATTTGGTTGAGCCCCAAGCCTGGATCGTAGGTATTAAAGTATAGATTATTTCCTGATCTATAGGCCATTTAAGTTTGATCTTGATAAACTTGCTCGTACATATACTTAAAAAATTGGTGTGGACATTCACTCACAAAGTAAGTAGGGATCGAACATATGGCACAAACTTGTTGTACAGGAAGAAAAGATGGATGGAAAGAGTTTCTAATGGCTTCTAGATAATTTACTTTACGGGATAGCTTAGCATATCTATGATTGAAATTCTTCTTGGATTGTTCTGATTATTTAAATATGCAATCAATGATTCTAGATTAGAGCAATCCTTTTTTGATTATTATTTACTTTATTTTATTTATTTTAAAGAATAAAAAAGAGACGAGAAGAGAGAATTCTTAAAGATAAAAGCCTAAAGGATCCTAGATCTAAGAGATAGGTACAAAGAATTATTTAATATTTGTTGTTAATTACAATCAAGTTAAATAAGCATGGACTCTCTATCTTGGAATTAATCTAGATCTAGATAGCTCTTAATTGTTCCAAGATCATTTTTGAGCACTCTAAGCCCAGGACTGACTAACTGACTCGACCATGTAAGTATAAGATATGGAAGGTTTCCAGCTTATTGCTTTTTTTAGACATTAACTAAGTTGGCCAGATCAGATAATGAAACTAATTGAAAACCACCTTCGTTAACCACTTGCCTTAGACATCGAGCAATTAACCAACCTGAGTCCGATCCAACTTTAGGACTTTCTTATCATATTGAGCTCGAATATCCTAGGGCTAATGTCTAATTGATTTTAAATTCAAAACTTAGGTCAATGCAATATGAAGGATGGTAGCTTGAGGGCTAAGGAAGGGTGATCAAATTTCTATCTTATCTTATTTAATGCGTTGTATCCTTAAAGTATATTATGGATATGCAATGCAAACAAAGCAAGGTATCCAAACATGTTAAGTTCCTTTAAGGTTTAATTAGTTTCTCTATATTAAATAGGTGTTATGAGGTATATTATTTCTTTTTTTATATTAGATTATTTAAAGCAAGAAAAATAAAAAATAAGTTTTATTTAAATTAATTAGATTAATTATATTAAGTTTTACTAAAATAATTTAGAGAATCTAACTAATTGGAGAGTGAATTATACTAGAATTAAAAGGCAACTAGATAATCTACAAGTAAAGTAAAAAATTAAATCAACTTTTAGGGCTATAAATTATTCTAAGCTATAAAAAATAGTAAATTACTAGGTTAAAAAAATAGTGAGTTAATTATGTAAAATAACATATTATTTAATCATGAAATTAAGGTAATTTAGCGAGAAAGTAATAAATAATTCATATATGAAAAGTAATATAAAATAATAATTTTTAAAAAGAGTAAATAAATAGTAATTAAGTAATTAAATTAAATTAACTAATAATAAAAGATAAACTGCTAGATAGTAAAATAAAGTATGAAAAGCAAAAGTAGGAAAGTAAATAATAAACTAAAAATATAAAGTAGTAAAATAAATAAATAAGTAAAGCATAAAAGGCAGCTGTATAATAAAATAAAGTAGTAAAATAAATCAGATAATAAAGCATATAAAGCAGTAAATATGCAATAAAAAATTTTTTGATTTGATTTTTTTATATAATATTTTTACTAAAGCAACCATACTTCAATCTCTAGCAATGATATCAAAAATTTGATGCTTGTCATTATAGCACCAATAAAAATTAAACCGATCTTACTATTAGTTAGAATAATGGTGAATCGAATGTCAAATTTTTTAAAAATTAAATACTGAGTTACATTTAATTTTAATTAATAATAAAATTTTAAATTAATTTTTAAAATAAAATTTTAAAAAATTAGTAAATTAAAATAAAAAAAATAAATAATAATTAAGTAGGATTTAAAGAATCAGTTAAAAATATTCTGGGATTTCGAATCCATCTTTAGCAAAGTTGTGATAATTTTTTTTTAATGCATGAATTTATATTTTAAGAATTTAATTATGACTATAACCTATTTTCTTCGAGTGAGCACCGTATTTTTTTATCATGATCCATCTCAATAGAATCATACGCTATTCAATACTTAATTCTTAAAAATTAGTAATATAACTTTTAATAATTCTCTATAATATAAACTATTAAATCAAATATGGACTGTATCTCCCAATCACAAGCTGTCTTCATAAATATAGCCTATTTAGATATTAATCAATAATAGGTATGTTAATACAAGATCTTATGCATGGAGAATAAAATTTAAGATTGGGGAGGAGAACATATTATTCATTGTATAAAAAAAATTATAAAAGATAAAGAAAAAAGTACAACCTGTGCTAGAAGACTTCATCTACTTCTCCAGAATTTAGATCTTTAGCCATGCATGATTGAAGCTCCTCTAACTTTCAGCATCTTCAAATTTTTCAAATAAAAAAAAAAGAAAAAGAAGAAAGAAAGAAGAAAGAAGAAGAGAGGAGAGGAGAAGAGAAGGGAGAGAAAAAGAGAGGAGAGGAGAAGAGAAGGGAGAGAAAAAGGAGGAGAGCTAAGAGAGGGCTAATCCCCAATAGGAGAGATCTCTATTGCATAGAAAGGGGGCTAATCCCCCAAAGGAGGGTGTGTTCTAGCTTCTGGCAAAACAGGGGATTAAATAGAGAAGAAATCAGAGGTTTGTGAATCCTTTCCGAAGTCTAGATGGAGTTTGGCTAGAATTCTATTTGCTTGATAAATTTTGGCCATCGGGTTGAAATCAGAAGGCTCAAAATTCACTAAAAAACCACAATTTATTGCTTTGATCATCGCCAAATTGATTTTGGGCTATCTGATCATCTTATCAGGGCATTATCCACCGTTGGATGGCAAACAGAAGCTTGGAAATCATGTGGAAAATCTTGAACAGAACTGGCTTCGTTCATAGCTATTCAATCCTGATCGGAAGCGACATCGACCATCCATTAGCGCAAATCACCTCCACCTACTCGTGCGCCATGTATAAACCCGATCCACTACTATAGTCATCCACCTCCATAAACTGCGATGAAATTGTTGTCATGATGACATCAGGGTGCTAGGTTGCTGGGCTGGCCTATTTTGCGCACCATGGTCGTTGGATTGCACTGAGCCAGTCTTCTCTAGCTTGCACAAGCTGCTATCAGCTAGACTGACCAACCAGACCATTTGATTTATTAATTTATTATTTTTTTATTTTAAACTTTTGATCTTTGTATCTTTTTCGTTTTAGCTCTGATTTATGTCAAATTTAATTCATTTAAACCCATAAATTGAGCTCTGTTTATTGGTGAGCCTCTTTCCTATAAAACATAAATAAAAGCATCAATTCTTTTAAAATAAATATAAATTAATATGTATTTAAATATTTTTATTTATAAATTTATGATAATTATTATTGAGAAATAAGATGATATAGGAGTACGTATGGGAGAGTGATTAGAGATAGAAAGGATGATTAGAGCAGAACATCGATACTCTTATTTTAGATAGAAATTTTATTGAAGCTGATGTAAGATCTTTTGAACATTATTAAATTTTATAGGATATTGACATTAGATTTTAATTAATTAAATTTTAAATTTAATTTATTGATTAATTATTCCATTATTGCTTTATTATAGTATGATGAGATGCCTTGCATGCTTGTGAAAAAAAATTTCTATAAGCATGTGGCAGTTGCCATGATCCTTAGCTCACGATCTCGAATCGGAGGCATGATAGCAACAAATTATATGGCATTAAATTAAATGAATAGCCATATGTTAGATTTATTTTGTATTATACTAAATGGTTTAAAGCCATCACTTGCAAGCCCCAATCTAACATTACAAAAGTCTGCAGCAAAATTTGAACATCGAGAATCAAAACATTTTCAAGCTTCAAATTTTGCTGGATGTCTTAGACTTGTATTCTCAATACAGCCTTTCACATGCCATGTCATTAAATCTAATATTTTAAAAGATATAAATAATCTCTGTAACCTTAGTTTTAAGGGAAAACACCTCAAAACCTTTGTTGAGACTTTCTATTGTAGTTTCTTAAAACTAGGTGCATCGTTAGATAAATCAGTATTATTTTTCCATTAAGAAGCACCACACACTAAGCATATATTATCATTAATCTTCTCTTTCCAAAATAGCATACAATCATTAGGATAAGCATGGATCCACTACAAAAAATATGAAATATAATGACTTTATTTTTCCAATGCCAGCAGAATGTGTTGGCAAATTTCAATCAGAACTCTTAGTTGCCGATACTTGTTTAAAGCATCAGCAAATGGCGACCATGAAGAAAAGGATTTTGATGGATAGAGATTGGATGTGCAAGCCATCTCTAGAAGAGTTCGTTTACCTAATAAGACACTACATTTCCTAGAAGACAATATTCAGTAGAGCAATTTTAAGGACCTTGGAGAACACTAATTGAATGGAAGATGTTGGTGTAGACCACTACAATGCAGAGCAAGGTTGTTTCACTAAATAAGACAAAATAGATATAGCTAATATCATGAAATGGCACTATGTCTCCCAAGATCGACATAATTGGTGAATGCATACCTTTTCTTTTGCACTGGTTTAGGTGAAGCAAATGGGTGAGATGAGTGGTTGGTAAATGAAGTAGCTAATAAGGTTTGAAGGATTCTTTGATTTCTTGTTGGTTGAGAGTACGAGTCAGAGTTCAGGCAGCAGGAGTTATTGGATAATTCTTTTAGCAACTTAGTTGGAATATGATACCTTAGGAAGTGTTAACTGATGGGTTTGTTGTACAGGGCGGAAGCATGGATTTCAAAGTAAAAACATGAAATCATATAAACCAAACCCGAACCCTAGGACCACCTCATTAGCAATTAAATCATATAACATGTATTTGTAACATAAAAGAAAATATTAGAACATACCTCTTATCGCTAAATCCTAAATTGACCCTGATCGTCGGTAGCAGTCCGCCAGGGTTTCCACCATATGCCCACGTGTTCACCCTCCAATGTTGATCCACACAGAGACTTGATCAAGACACCAGCACCTTTGATTTATATAATTAGAGTTCTAATAATAAGAACTTTAATTAAAAGGGCAAGACCTTCTTTAGCCTTTATGTCACCTTCCTTGCCTGTCCTTGTCTATCTTTCTTTTTCTTTTATCTTCTTAATTTTCCTTCCTAATCTCTTAGTCTTAAGATGACTTCTTATCCTTATAAGGACAAGGTCTAGATAAAAGAAGGGAAGAAAGAAAATGGAGCAAAAAAAAATTTTTGTAAGAAAGAAAGATAATTTTACACACACACCCCAGACTCTTGGTGCGCACCCCTATTTATAATGTACGTAGGTGTGCCAACAAAATTTCTCACACCCTTTCCTCATCAACATCTCATGCCTCATCATCATATCTCACACCCATCTAAAATTTGTGCCATTTAAAATTACGTAGACTTAGTCCAAGAGGTGCCTTAAAACAGAAGGAGTCTTCGGACTAATTCTACGTAGATTTTTCTATGAAGAGTGGCAATGCAAAAAATAAATGGTGCCATAAATTAAAAGGCTTGGATCAGATAATATGGCTATCTAATAGCCCTTAAAGGGACACCCATTCAGCAAGAAGGCATGGAGATGAACTTTGAATAGTCAATGTCCCAAGAGGCGGCAAGGAGTCTTGGGCGGCAAGAATTCCTAAGCGATAAAGAGTCCCTTCTCAAAATAATAATGAAGTATTTCATCCACAGAAGGACTCTTCTACACCCAATATCTAATGTCCACTCCAATATAAAAATTTACATGACATAACAAAATGAAAAAAGTCAAAGAAGGTAGGTGCCAACTAATTTCATGCGCCAAAAATTCTTTGCGCATGAAAAACTTCCCACGTGCAAGAGAGAGACTCTCTGGTATGTAGGATTTAGGTATGTGGTACCCCAACTAAAGCCCAATCAGTCTAGGTTAATCCAATTCAAGACCAAATCCTATTTGGCTCAAATCAGATCTAAATTAGCCCAAATCGGAAGCCAATTCGAATCCAATTCGAAACCAGGTGCTAGGGTTTGCTACATGTGCTAGCATGTTCATCTTGCAAACATGGTCTAATCCAATTAGACCCTTAATCAACTCTCTTTGTGTGTGACCCATTGGGTTCCACATCTAACCAATAGTGAGTCTGGGTGTGATTTGACCTAATCTGGTTAGAACTCAACCAAACCAATTTAGGTCAAAACTAGCTAACCCAATTTGACTTAATTTAGAACACTTTCTAATTTAATGATCAAAGTAAAATTTTAATTTGATCGAACCCACAAGACATGATTGACATCTAGCAATGTATCATGACTTCCTAGAAGATGTAAAATTTTGATGAAAATACCAAAAATATCCTTCATTAAAAATTACCATGCAACTAGATCCTTCGATCTCCCTACATCCTGAATATGACTCTGGGTATGGAAATATGTCAACCCCAATATCATATTCATTTCTCTTTCAATCTTATGTTGATGATTCATTTAATGAAACATTAGAAACCATTTCTAATTGTTTATCATGCTTTGATCAAAGTCTTCCTGAATCATCATTTGTTTGAAGCAAGTAGGATGCTATTTCCTCTTACCAGGAGAGATCGATTCCATGTTAACCTACTCACAACCTTCATATATATAATCTACCATATCCAGATCATCCCGTACATAACTGAGTCATGAATGAGTATGAACCAAAATATGGATTTATATATATAAGATTCGATGGTAGTTTCAGGTCAAAGGATTACATGCACAAATTCCATTATGAGAATCATCTATAGACATGTAGATAAGACTCCATTAGATATTCTCGATTTGGATTAATTCAGTGAACTCATTCTCTAATGAGCACCCACATTCTTGTATTAGTGTCATACACAAGTTATTGTGAGATCAATCACCCTCTCAATCGAGCATACAAAGAATGTGCTAGTCTTATCGAAAAACATTGATCCCTAACTTAATGTCCCATCGACTAGAAATATTTAAATTAGGGTTTTAAGGTTTTAGGTCTCACTGGCATGATCTCATCATAATCCTAAAATCATAGCCTTAATTTATGGGGTTCATCATTATCTTAAATAAATAATAAGATATTGCATATGATGAAATAAATGCCTTTATTTATTAAAAATATCATTACATGAGTTTGGAAGACAAAGAACATCCCAAAAAAAAAAAAAAAAAATTAGCTTGAGGGCATATTCCTTTCAATCTTCTACATGCACTAAAGCCAATTGCCCTTATATTTTAATCCCATACAATCAAGGTGGCGATCAAATAGTTACAGCGGTAAAGCCTTAGTGAATGGGTTTGCTATGTTGTTCTTTGTATCCACTCGTTCTATGACTACATCTTGTCTTTCAATAATTTCTCGAACGAGATGGAAGCATCTCAAAATATGTTTGGATTTATGATGAGACCTTGGTTCTTTTGCTTAAGCAACAGCTCTGGTATTATCACAATAAAGTGTTACTGAATTCTTAATTTTAGGAATAACTTCCAATTCAGTGATGAACTTCTTCATCCAGATAGCTTCCTTGGCAGCTTCACTTACAGCTATGTATTCTGCTTCAGTGGTTGAGTCAACTATAGTTGGCTGCTTAGTATTCTTCCAACTATTGCTCCACCGTTCAGAGTAAAGACATACCCTGAAATAGATTTGCTATCATTTGAGTTTGATTGAAAACTAGAATCAGAATATGCTTCTAATTTAAGATCAGAACCACCATATACTAGAAAAATATCTTTAGTCCTTCTCAAGTACTTAAGAATATTTTTCACAGCTTTCCAATGATCCTCTCCTAGATTAGCTTGAAATCTACTTGCAATGCCTAAAGCATAAGCAACATCAGGCCTTGTACATAACATGGCATACATTATTGATCCAACAATCGAAGCATAAGGAATAGAACTCATTCTATTTCTCTCTTCAAGTGTCTTAGGAGACATCTTTTTAGAGAGATGTATACCTTGACTCATGGATAAATAACCTCTTTTACTCCCATCAATACTGAATCTTTTCAGTATTAAGTCAATGTACCTTGATTGGGAGAAGCCTAGCATTCTTTTAGATCTATCTCTATAGATTTTTATTCCTAGTATATAGGATGCTTCTCTAAAATCTTTCATGAAAAACTTATTTGATAGCCATAATTTGATTGATTGTAACATTGGGATATCATTCCCAATGAGGAGTATGTCATCTACATATAGAACCAAGAAGACTATGGTTCTCCCACTAGTTTTCTTATACATACATGGTTCATCAACATTCTTGATAAAACCAAACTCTTTTACTGTTTCATTAAAATGGATGTTCCAACTCTTTGATGCTTGCTTTAATCCATGAATGGATCTCTTAAGCTTGCATACCTAATTTGGTCTCTCATTTGACTCAAATCCCTCTGGCTATGACATATAGACCTCCTCCTCAAGGAAACCTTAAGGAAGGCAGTTTTTACATCCATTTGCCATATTTCATAGTCGTGGTATGCTGCTATAGCAAGCATAATCCAAATAGATTTGAGCATGGCAATGGGTGAAAATGTTTCATCATAATCTACCCCCTATTTTTGCCTAAAATCCTTAGCCACCAATCTAGCCTTATAGGTTTCAATTTGACCATCAGCTCCAATCTTTTTCTTAAAAATCTATTTGTATCCAATAGGATTTATATCCTCTGGTGCATCCACCAAAGTCCATACTTTGTTGGTGTGCATAGATTCTATTTTAGATTGCATGGCAGCCAGTCATTTGTAAGAGTCTTTACTTTTGACTACTTTCGTATAGGTCAGAGGTTCATCATTCTCAATGACTTGGGCTTCATTATTCTTAATAATGAAACCATACCTCACAGGTGTATTTCGTACTCTTTTAGACCTACAGATAGGAGTTATGTGTTCTGGTTCTTTTATGTGATTATATGGTTGAGAAATTTCTATTTGTTTTTCTTGAACTTCACTAAGTTCAATATTTCTACCACTGCCCTTTTCTAGGATAAATTCCTTTTTCATGAAAGTGGCATGCCTACTTACAAATATCTTTTGTTTAGTAGGATGGTAGAATAAATATCCTATACTATTTCTAGGATATCCTATAAATAGATATCTGTCTGATCTAGCATCAAGTTTATATCCAAAATTTCTTTTGACATAAGCTGGACAACCTCATATTTTAAGATACTTAAGATTAGGTTTCTTACTTCTCCATATGTCATATGGAGTACTAGATACAGATTTAGAAGAAACTCTATTCAAGATGTAAATTGCAGTCTGAGAGCATGACCCTAGAAGGAAATAGGTAATTTAGTGAAGCACATCATGGACCATACCATATCTAATAAGGTATGATTTTTCCTTTCAGCTACACCATTTAATTATGGTGTATAAGGAGGTGTCCATTCAGAGAGAATCCCTTTAACTTTAAGATAGTTTAGAAACTTATTAGGTAAGTATTTTTCTTCCCGATCAGATCGAAGGATTTTTATACATTGTCCAGTTTATTTTTTGACCATACTTTGATACTCTTTAAATTTATTAAAAGCTTCTGATTTGTATTTCATAAGATACACATATCCAAACCTAGATAAATTATCAGTGAACGTTATAAAATAATAGTATCCTCCTCTGGCTTGAGTTGTCATAGGACCACATACATCCATATGTACAAGTCCTAATAACTCATTTGTCCTTTCTTCATGTCCACTAAATGGAATCTTGGTCATTTTACCCATGAGGCATGATTCACAAGTTCCCAATGATTTATAATCAAAAGGATCAAAGAACTTTTCTTTGTATAACTTATTAATCCTAGCCTCACTAATATGACCTAATCGACAATGCCAAAGTAAAGTATTATTTATGTCATTTCTCTTATGTTTTTTGTTTTCATCAATATGAAATATATTGTCATCCAAACATAGAGTCAACAAACCATTGCTAAATATGCCAAAACAAATATTTTTATTAGAATATTTTATCGAGCAACCTTCGCTCATTACATTAAGACTATAATCTTATTTTAATAACAAGGGTATAGATATAATATTTCTAATGATCTTAGGCATATAATAATAATTTGTAAGCTCTAAGATCTTTCTATAAGATAACTTCAATATATTTGTCCCTACAGCTTCTGCTTGGATAGACTCTCCTCCAATGCTATAAAGCTTGAAGTCACCTTTCTTCAAACTCTTAATTTTTTGCAGCTCCTGTAAAGATTTGTAGATATGAAAACCACAGTCGGTATCCAATACCCAAGAATTTGAAATGAAATAATTTAATGATAATATAGTATGTATCTCATACATACCTTTTGGTGCATTATTTGCACCAGACTTCACGATTGCAAGGTAAGCCTTGCAATTCCTCTTCCAATGACCTGTTTTGCCGCAATGAAAATAAGTCATCTATTTAGAGACCTTCTTCCCCTTTTTCTTCTTATTTATACCACTTTTAGGATTCAACCTTCTCTTTGAACCCTTTTTGCCTGCCTTTTTCTTGGTGATCCCATCCACAAGAAAAAGAGGAGCCTTATCTTTCTTGATATGGCTTTCTACTGTCTTAAGCATATTTAACAGTTTAGGCAAGAAAGAATTTAGTTTGTTCATATGATAGTTCATGAAAAACTGAGAAAATAATTTTGGGAATGATTGTAGGATCAAATCCTGACTTAACTCTCCATCCATAAGAAAACCTAATTGACTTAATCGAGTGATTAGGTCAATTACCATCAAAACATGATTTTATATGGATGTTCCTTCTATCATTCTTGCATGAAATAATTACTTAGATATCTCATATCTAGCAGTCCTACTATGCTCTCCATAAAGCTCTTTTAGATTGAGCAATATGGATTGAGTGTCCATGCTATCATGCTGCCTCTGTAATTCATTATTCATAGAGACAAGTATGATGCATTTGATAGTAAGGAAATCATTTTGCCACATCTTGTATGTGGACTTATCTTCATCTGTGGCATCATTTCCTAATGGCTTAGGATCAGGGGTATCAAGAATATAGGAGAGTTTTTCTTGACTGAGTACTATTTTTAGGTTTCTCAACTAGTCAACATAATTTTGACCAGTCAATTTATTTGAATCCAAAATTGAACGCAATGAAAGTGAAGAAGCCATTTAATCTACATAATAAAGAATAATATATAAGCAAACAACTCATGATGACAAACATAATTAAATTAGGATTTTAATTTAATTATGTCTTCCACTATTTAATCAAAAATCATAACCCTCTTATTGATTTTCTTAGTGAGAATAAGATCCTAATTCCTTATAAAAGGTCTTGTGGTTGCACAACAAACCTATTATAAGTTCAAAGGTAGGAAACTCTTTCCAATTGCACTTTATGCAACTCTCAAAAAACTTTTGCCTTTAAAACATTAATAGCCTTGTGTTAGCACAATAAACTTTAATATTTTAGTTTAAATAGAACCCTTCATTTCTATACAGTCAAAATGAAATATGACTACTTATGTGGTTACACAACAAAGTAGTATATTCAAAATGCTGTAAGTATCTTAATGCACTAGATTAATATTACATCATTCCCATGATAGTTCTTATGGTTACACAATAAAACTAATATAGTTCTGGACATAATAAGAACCTAGTATGAAGGAAGGCCTTAATATAGTGAATATAATACTAAGCATTTCAATCTAGAATTAAATTACTCGAATCGGCTAGGTAAGTGGGAGAGAAGTGGGAGTCCTCCTATTGCTTTTCTTAGACACCAATAAATTGACCAGGTTAAACAACAGAATCAATTAAAAATCATATTCTCTTTACCAATCATGAACCATTTATCCTAGACATCGATTGATCAATTAGACATCCCGACTGATACAGCTATAGATTAATGACACTACAACTAAATATAAATTTTTAAAGAGAGATTTAAAAGGTCTCAATGTACATTTTGATTTAAATCAAATTAAATGCCTAATAGCATCAATTATAATAAAATTATATATCTACTAACATGTATAATTATTCTAGGATAACCATCATTATATAGTGAATACTTTCCACTATATCAGGGCAACCTTTACAGAATAATATATACATCATAATCTCATTATGATAAATAAAAGAACATGATCTCATTATATAAATAACATGCAAATAAACATAAAAAATATATCATACTTTTCTTTTGTGCCATTATATTATAAGCAAAGCATTATATGATTTAACCTAATAAGGCTTGCTCTGATACCACTGATGGATTTGGTGTACAGGATGGAAGCATGGATTTCAAAGCAAAAACATGAAATCATATAAACCAAACCCAAACCCTAGGACCACCTCATTAGCAATTAAATCATATAACATGCATTTGTAATATAAAAGAAAGTATTAGAACATACCTCTTATCGCTAAACCCTAAATTGACCCTGATCGTCGGTAGCAGTCCGTCAGGGATTTCCACCAGGTGCCCACGTGTTCACCCTCCAACGTTGATCCACATAGAGACTTGATCAAGACACCAGCACCTCTGATTTATATAATTAGAGTTCTAATAATAAGAACTTTAATTAAAAGGGCAAGACCTTCTTTAGCCTTTATGTCACCTTCCTTGCCTCTCCTTATCTATCTTTCTTTTTCTTTTGTCTTCTTAATTTTCCTTCCTAATCTCTTAGTCTTAAGATGACTTCTTGTCCTTATAAGGACAAGTTCTAGACAAGAGAAGGAAAGAAAGAAAATTGAACAAAAAAAAACTCTTGTAAGAAAGAAAGATAGTTTTACACACACACCCCAGACTCTTGGTGCGCACCCCTATTTATAATGTACGTAGGGGTGCCAACTAAATTTCTCATGCCCTTTCCTCATCAATATCTCATGCCCCATCATCATATCTCACACCCATCTAAAATTTGCACCATTTAAAATTATATAGACTTAGTCCAAGAGGTGCCTTAAAATAGAAGGACTCTTCAGACTAATTCTACGTAGATTTTCTATGAAGAGTCGTGATGCAAAAAATAAATGGCACCATAAATTAAAGGGCATGGATCAGATAAGATGGCCATCTAATGGCCCTTAAAGGGACACCCATTCAGCAAGAAGGCGTGGAGATGAACTTTGAATAGTCAAAGTCCCAAGAGGCGTCAAGGATGAGAGGGCGGCAAGGAGTCTTCGGTGGCAAGAATTCCTAGGCGACAAAGAGTCCCTTCTCAAAATAATAATGAAGTATTTCATCTACAGAAGGACTCTTCTACACCCCATATCTTATGTCCATGCCAATATAAAAATTTACGTGACATAACAAAATGGAGAAAGTCAAAGAAGGTAGGTGCCAACTAATTCCCTGCGCCAAAAATTCTTTGCGCATGAAAAACTTTCCACGCACAAGAGAGAGACTCTTTGGCATGTGTGATTTAGGTATGTGGCACCCCAACTAAAGCTTAATCAATCTAGGTTAATACAATTCAAGACCAAATCCTATTTGGCTCAAATCGGATCTAAATTAGCCCAAATTGGAAGCCGATTCGAATCCAATTCGAAACCAGGTGCTAGAGTTTGCTACATGTGCTAGCATGTTCATCTTGCAAACATGGCCTAATCCAATTAGACCCTTAATCAACTCTCTTTATGTGTGATCCATTGGGTTCCACATGTAACCAGCAATGAGTCTGGGTGTGATTGGACCTAATTTGGTTAGAACTCAATCAAACCGATTTAGGTCAAAACTAGCCAACCCAATTTGACTTAATTTAGAATACTTTCTAATTTAATGATCAAATTAAAATTTTAATTTGATCAAACCCACAAGACATGATTAACATCTAGCAACATATCATTACTTTTCAGAACATGTAAAATTTTGATAGAAATACCAAAAATACCCTTCAATGAAAATTATCATGCAACTAGATCCTTCGATCTTCCTGCATCCTAAATATGACTCTGGGTATGGAAATATGTCAACCCCAATATCATATTCATTTCTCTTTCAATCTTATGATGATGATTTATTTAATGAAACATTAGAAATCATTTATAATTTTTCATCATGCTTTGATCAAAGTCTTTCTGAATCATCATTTGTTTGAAGCAAGTAGGATGCTATTTCCTCTTACCAGGAGAGATCGATTTCTTGTTAACCTACTCACAACCTTCATATATATAATCTACCATATCCAAATCATCCTGTACATAACTAAGTCATGAATGTGTATGAACCAAAATTTGGATTTATATATATAAGATTCTATGGTAGTTTCAGGTCAAAGGATTACATGCACAAATTCCACTATAAGAACCATCTATTGACATGTAGATAAGACTCCTTTAGATATTCTCAATTTGGATCAATTCAGTGAACTTATTCTCTAATGAGCACCCACATTCTTGTATTAGTGTCATGCATAAATTATTGTGAGATCAATCACCCTCTCAATCGAGCATACGAAGAATGTGCTAGTCTTATCGAAAAATATTGATTTCTAACTCAATATCCCATCGACTAGAAATATTTAAATTAGAGTTTTAAGATTTTAGGTCTCACTGGTATGATCTCATCATAATCCTAAAATCATAGCCCTAATTTATAGGGCTCATCATAATCTTAAATAAATAATAAGATACTGCATATGATGAAATAAATGCCTTTATTTATTAAAAATGTCATTACATGAGTTTGGAAGACAAAGAACATCTCAAAAAAAAGAAAAATAATTGGCTTGTGGGCATATTCCTTTCATTAACAAAAAAAAATAATAGATAAAAAATAAAGGTCTTGGTTTTGGACATGGTCGAAGCATATGGATGCGATATTTTGAAATCATAATTTGAGATGACATGGAAATCATCTACTGATGTAATGGATTTTTGCATGTAAGCAGTTTGTGTCGGTATTTTAGTGCTTTTGAACTATGGACATGAATGAAGACTTAATGTTAGTTGCACATCTAATTTTTTGTTCTCCATTTAGAATTTCTAAAGACTTAATATATGAGTTGCTGGTTTATGACTTCTAATGTGATAATTAGTATATCTGGCCACTTGATTACCATAATGATAACCATAACTATTCAGTCTTGTCCCATCTATTTGATGGCTTTTGGGGTTTTGATAAAAGGGTTCTGGACAAGCAATAGAACAGTCTAGCTAGGGGCATTTCCTTATATACTCGTATCTAAATCTAAAAGGAGAACTACAAAAAGAGAATTAGAGGATTGGTGATGAACTAAACTGATAAAATTATTTGAGAGAAAATCAAACTATTAAATTTTAGTCATTCATGTATAGAAGAATTTGGAGAAAGTCCTACACAAAAGAATTTTGATACTTGAGAGAAGAAAATTGAAACTATTATAATTTATCAATTATAATTTATGGATAAAATATTTTATAAAATTTATATTTTTTGTAGATGGATGAGCATGGGAGAAAGCCTGGTTAGGTGGAATTTTATAGAATGACTCATGTTCATCGAGATGGCTGTTTTGTTACTGATGAATCAAGAGATATATTTGTATGTATTTATAATCCTTTGATTTAATGATATGGAGATTTATTTTTATGTAAAAATTAATATATATTTTATTCTTCAACATAGGAGAGAGCTTCATCTCTTCTTGCAGAGCGTGTTGATTAATCCTTAGTATCTATAGAAGCCAGTCGTGTCGAGGTCTAGGTGATGACAGAGCTGTTGGGATCAGACTATTCTAACTGAATGAGGCATTATGGAGTCGAAGTCACTCTCACTCAGTTATCTCATATACGTCGATACCCTTAAGATGCTAGAGAGAGCTCTAGCAATGTGGATATTCGTATGCTCAAGACTCAGATGGAGGCATGGATTGAGTAGTAGGTGGAGATGCAGATTGAAGAGTAGCTGGAGATGCGGGTGCAAGCACAGGTGAACCTACGGGCATAGGCACAGGTGAACCTACAGGTGTAGGCACAGGTGGAGGTGCAGATGGAGGTGATGAGATAGAGCTATGATGATGTAATATCTAGCATAAGGTCTCAAATTGATCAGTTAACATTTGCATTATAGACATTCATTACAAGAAAAAGGGTCATTTCTAAGGGATTTTCTGAGGAAAAAAAGAAAAAATCCATCAGAAATTTGTATTTTCGATGGATTTTCGATAGAGAAAAGGTTGTTGGAACAACCCTCACAAATTTTTTTGAGGGATTTTTCCAAGGGATTTTATTTTTTGATGGATTTTTCGAAGGAAATTTTCCTTGGAAACTTCCGATAGATTTTTTGAGAGAAATTCTCTGAGGGATTTTTTGAGGAAAATTTACCCGGGGATTTTTTGTGGGAATCTTTCCGAGGGATTTTTTGAGGAAAATTCTCTGAGGGATTTTTTAAGAAAAATTTATCAAGGGATTTTTTGAGGGAATCTTTTCAAGGGAGTTTTCGAGGAAAATTCTCTGAGGGATTTTTTGAGGGATGTATCGAGGGATTTTTCAAGGGAATCTTTCCATAGTTTCCAAGGAAAATTCTCCAAGAGAATTTCTGAGGGTTCTTTCAAGGGATTTACTAAGGGATTTTTTGAGGAAATTTATTGAGGAATTTTTTGAGAGATTTTTCTAGGAAAAGTTTTTTAGGGAATTTTTGAATTTTTTAAATGACTTTTCTGTATTTTTGAGGGAATTATCCTTTGCTAAATAATTTTTTAAGAAAATAGTCCCTTGCAACATGACTTTCCAAGGGAAAAAAATTCCTTGCAAAACATCTTTTCGAGGAAAATATCCCTAGCAATATTTAAATTTGATCATTAGAAAATCTATAATATCTTTTTCTAATACATCTGGTGATATACAAATAATCTATATAATAATAAATTCATATTCATAAATATAGTATATTAATCTTAAAAAAAATTTGTAATTATCAAAAAAGGAAAAAGAGGCCATCATATCCAAAAGTATCATAAGTATCAAAACCATAATAGAAGTTCTAAAAATATCATCATCCTCATTATATCCAAGTTCATAACAAAAGAAACAAGTATCACAAGTATCATCATTCCAATCATAGCAAAAAAAGAAATTCATAGTGACCATCCTCCTCCTCCTAATAATCATCGTCGTCATCATCATTTGCAAAAGTAGCAACTGGAGGTGGTGCTGGAAACACCTCCATCTTCTCCATCTATGGCGCATGAACTCCTCCATAGAAGAAACATGAGTAGCTAAGACACTATTTTGGATAGCTAATTTACTATTCTAGATTGCTAATTGATTGTTCTGAGCAGCTAACTCCTCATTTCGAGCAGATATGGTCTCAAACATACTATAAATCTTTTCTCACTCCTAAATCCACTCCTCAAGGACTCATGAGGATGTGCAGTCGAAGGATGAGGAGCCTGTCAACAAGCTAGCTTTTGATCCAAGTCCATAAATCTACCCCTTGTTCACTCCACCTGTTTCTTTCCATACATGCATCATGGATGGCTGAGGCTACTGCTATGATGGTTCTGCACCATCCTCTCCACTTGAGCTCTAACTTGATTGCACCTCTTGCCACTTCTATGTACTGCAAAAGACATTAAATATAATGAGTTAAACATACAAATAGTATAAGTATATGAATTATAGTTTTGAATACTTATATATGCTGTCCTCTTATTCACCCACTAATTATCATCTTTTTTCATTAGATGCGTGTGTCTGAAGAGCTCATCCAATGTAGGTGCCTGGTTAAACTTCTACATTTCAATTTCACAACACAAACAACATTAACAACTTTAAAAATAAAAGTTATATTATCAACGTGGATAAAGAAAAAGATGCATTAATAATAAACAAAGAAAAAATATCATCAAGAATAAATCAATACCAATCTTGTAGCATGGTCGTTAATGCTGATGGAACCATCAGTGTGAAGTGGGAAGCCTAATCCACTGCAATCAGATGCACGATTATTCTTGTTCTTTTGACTTTTGGCTTTAAACTCATCACTATCCCAATATTTTCATAGCTCCTATCATACACCTTCCCCAATTCAATTTGGCTTACAATCATGATTTTCACGAGCCTTGTTAAAAATATCAGTAAGATGGTTTGAACCACAGTGCTTCCAATTCCTTCGGATATGCTGCTCATCCTCTAGATCCCATTAAATTTTTTTCTACAAAAAGAAAAAAAGTTTAATATAAACAAAATATATAGATATTTTAAATCAAATATAGGCAAATAAAGTCATCTCATAAACTTAAAAAAATTATTGCCTCAAACTCACGAAACCACATGTCTCGTGTCCGCTTTAGAATCTTCTTCCATGTAGAGTAAGGACCATCATACTTGCTCTTAAGGATTTCTACCAAAGTATGGATCACCAAATGGTCATCATTGAAACTATACAGATAAACAAAAGTCAAACAATCAAATATATTTATTTCAACTGAATAAAATAGTGCAATGAGCTAAATATTATATAATATTACTCATAACTACTTAGAATTAATATTTCCTTCTCTGATGTTTGTGTGTGCAAACCCTCTTGACTAGAAGTTCTAGCGGCAAAGTATGCATAGGTTGGATAGGTGGTGACTACCCAGGTAGAACCATAGTATAGGAAGAGGAAGGACTGCTAGTAGGGCTAGGTGTGTGTGGCATGGTATTTGGGTATTGAAAATAAAGTGATCGATATGTAGAAAATGATGGTGGCATAGTGGCGGAAGAGGATGGGGTAGTGAAAGTAGTAGGAATGAAAGATGGAAGGAAACCAAAACATGATAGTTGAGTAGTAAAAGCTCGAGGTCATAGTAGGAAGATGTGGTGACATAGGATGGAAAGAAGGCAGCATAGTTGAAGAGGATGGTGTAATAGGAGAGGAAGATGATGTGACAATGGTAGAAGATGGTGAGCAAAGCTTCTGAGGGACCATGGTGGTTGCAGATAGTGGTAAGTCTATCATGGTCATAGTGGTTGCACGAATCTTCTTTGGTCGAGAAGTAGATAACTTTTTCTTCCTCTTTCCAACTCGATCTGAAGGTAACATCTTGATGGGAATATGCACTCTTTCCATATGGATCGACGTGGCCGTCAGTAATTAGCCAAGCAACAAGGAAGTATTTCTTAGAGATCTCTATGGAAGCATGATCAAATAAATCAATGAATAGAAAAGAAGAGAAGAAGAGATTTTTGGAAGAAAAGAGCTTTTATTCAGTATATTTCAGCACACTTACAACCTTGACCTATTTCCAGTATATATACTTTATAAAGGGTCAAGTCCAAGCTCATAGAAAAACTTTCCAAACCCAAACAATCCATGTACACAAAATAATAATCCGCAAAAACTAAGGCAGCCCAGTTTTAGACTGAGCCGACTAACCTACGACTGGGTCGGCTTAGTCCAGGCTAACCTGCGACTGGGTTGGCTCAGTCCCGGCTAACCTATGACTGGGTTGGCTTAGTCTGGGATTGAGCCGACCCAGTTGTGTACCATGCCAGACTAAGCCGACCCAGTTGTGTACTATGCCAACAGCCCAAAAATGCTGCTCTCTATCTAAATTTTTCTCTAAAATCTAGCCAACCCAATCCTGAACTAAGCCAACCTAGTTTCCAACTGAGCCGGCTCAGTCTCAAAGTAAGCCAGCCCAATTTCTGAACTTTACTATTAAGACTGATTCTTCTTCCGACTTGCTACCACTTCTGAGCTCACATTCACCACCTTGGTGCTTTCAAGTTCTTGTGAACTCATCTCTTCTCAACAGACCCATCTGTGCCACACATCTCTAAAAGCTGTCTTTGGGGAGTACCTTCGTGAGTACATCAGACTGATTCTCTTTAGTATGGACCTTCATCAGTTCTACATCACCTTCCTCCACCAGCTTTCTGATTCTATGGTACCTCACGTCTATATGCTTTGTGCGTGCATGATAGACCGGATTCTGTGCCAACAATAGAGCACTCTGACTATCACTGAATAGTGTAATCTTGCTCTGCTCCATCCCTAACTCATCAATCAGCCTCCTAAGTCAAAGGGCTTTCTTTGCAACCTCCGTTATCCCAATGTACTCAGCCTCTATGGTAGACAAGATTATGATTGGCTGAAAGGTTGATCCCTAAGACACCGGTCCACCATATATGCAGAAGAGGTATCCAGTAGTAGACCTCTTTGTATCAAGATCACCAGCATAATTTGCATCAATAAACTCTTCCAGAGGACCTGAACCTTCACACATCTGCATAGATTGTTCTCCAAATCCTTCTAACTGCCCACCAAACACCAAACCATAATTTCTTGTTCCATGCAAATATCTCAATATCTATTTCAACACTTTTCGGTGTTCCTTCCCAGGGTTAGCCATGTATCTACTAACCATGCTCACAGTATGTGCTATATTTGGTCTACAATACACAATAGTGTACATCACACTGCCTACAATATTTACATAAGGGACTCATTCCATGTATTCTCTCTCCTCTTTTGATTGGGGGCACTATAACTTGGAGAGAGACATATGGCTCGACAATGGCGTCTCTATAGGTTTGGCTTTCCCTATCCCAAACCTCTCCAAAATCTTCTGGACATACTTTTCTTATGATAAATGGAGCACTCCTTTGCACCTATCTCTGCAAATCTCCATTCAAAGGATTTTCTTAGCTGGATTCAAATCTTTCATCTCAAATTTAGATGATAATGCCCTTTTCAATCTTTTTACAGCAACCATGCTTCTACTGGTTATGAGCATATCATCTACATACAATAATAAGTACAAGGCATCCTCCACATCTACATCCTTGGCGTAGACACAACAATCATGTTCATATTTGCTGAAACCCAGGCTCAAGACAAAGCTATCAAACCTTCGATACCACTAATGAGAGAATTGTTTCAAGTCATACAAAGACTTTCTGAGTAAACATACATTTTCTTCTTGTCCCATCTCCATGAAACCATCTGGCTGCTTCATGTAGATTCTTTCCTCCAAAGTCCCATGAAGGAAGGCCGTCTTCACGTTCATCTGTTCTAGTTCCATGTTATGCTGTGCTACCAGTGACAACAAAACTCGAATAGATGTATGACACACCACAGGAGAGAAAATTTTTGTGTAGTCAATCCCTTCCCTTTGTGAGTATCCCTTTGCTACCAGCCTTGCTTTGAATCTGAATCCACCTTGTTTTGAAGGTGCTTCTTTCTTTATGAACATCCACTTTGAGCCAATAGGTTGAGCACCCTCTGGAAGATCCACCAGCTGCCATGTCTGATTCTTCTCAAGTGATTCTATCTCCTCCATCATGGCCTACATCCATGAATTATGATCCTCACTCTCCATGGTCTCTACATAATTCTCTGGATCTCCATTAGCAGTGATGAGTACATAGGAGATAACCTCATCAATGCCATATCTGACCGACCTCATAATAGTATGCTGGGGCTGGTGCAAAGCCACTCCCACTGGCATATCACTGCCTGATGTCTATGGTTGCTTTTGCACATCTGTCTGAACTGCCGATCCTCCATGCTGATTTTCAATCTAAGACAATACTTTTCTGCCCAGCTCCACCTCAATAGGAACACTCCTGTAAGTGGATGTAACCTGCATGCCATCATTCTCTGACTGACCACCGCTATTCATCTTTGGTTTTTCAGTTTTATCTATCTCAGACCTCCTCAAGATGCTCTTCTCATCAAAGATAATGTCCCTGCTGATCACTGACTTCCGTGCCTGAGAGTCTCATAGTTGGTAACCCTTGACTCCTTGTGGATACCCTATGAATGTCATCTTTTGAGATTTCAGGTTCAATTTGCTCCTCTCGATTGCCTCCACATGTGCATAGGTTGTGCAACTTAAGACTTTCAGGTGGCCAAGCTCCACCTTCTTTTCACTCCAGATCTCTTCTGGAATGCCTCTATTCAGCTTATAATGAGGGGACCTGATCACAAGAAAATAAGAAAAAGTTAGAGCATCACCCCAAAAGAACTTTGAAAGTGATATCTGTAGCCTCAAACTCTGTGCCTTCTCGATCAGTGTCCTATTCATCCTCTCTGCAACACCATTCTGCTGGGGAGTCATCCTCATCGTGTAATGGTGTTTGATGCCATTTCTTCATAGTACCTCCTAAACTCCAGGCTAGTATACTCCCCTCTATTATCTGACCTTAGACACTTTACCAATCTCCTTGACTTCCTCTCTACTTTAGCTCTTCAGGATTTGAATCGGACAAATACCTTTGATTTTTCTCGAATCAGATAAACCCACACCTTCCTTGAGAAATCATCAATGGAAGTGATAAAGTATTTTATCCCACCTCTAGCTGATATAGGAGCTGGTCCACACATCTGAGTGCATTAAATTTAGCACTCCCTCGCTACACTTGATACTTTTGGCAAACTTCACCTTATGCTGTTTGCCAAAGATACATGGCTCATAAAGATCTGTGCCCTCCTTCAGGGCTGGGATCATACCTCTTCTGCTTAGTTCTATGAGCCCATGGTCACTCATATGACCCATCTGATAGTGCCACAGTCGATATAAAATCTGCTTCTCCTGTGCCGCTGCTAGCACCTCTACACTATCATTTATCACTGAGCCTTCCATTCTATAAAGATTGTTGCTCAGTCTTCTACCTCTCATCACCATCAAATCTCTCTTGAAAATTTTTAGACATCCATTCCTAGCCAGGCTACTAAAAGCATAACCTTGCTCCTCCGAGTAGCCCAAAGAAATCAAATTCTTTTTCATCTCCGGTACATGTCTGACATTTGATAATGTACGAATGATCCCGTTGTACATCCTCATCCTGATAGAGCCAATTCCAACTACTTTGCATGAGTGATCATCTCCAAGGCTGACACTTCCACCATCGACCTTCTGGTAGGTAGCAAACTACTCCCAATAAGAAGTATAGTGGTGCGAGCATGCTGAATCTAATATCCACATAGTATCACACTCTGTGGATCCATCTAATACAGCTAATAGGTCTTCTCCACTGCTCACAGAAGCTGTATCATCTCCCTTGCTAGACTTTCCTTTTTTTGATCTCAAAAGGGGATAATATCTGCTCAGGTATCTAGGCTGATGACATTAATAATATTTCAATCTCATCTTCATTTGATCACGAGACTTTGATTTGCCCTTGGATTTTTCTCGTCTTCTCCTTTGATCTTTCCTATCTTTTGTTCGCAGCCAAGATCTTAGACTTAGGGTCTCCCTTGCAGATCTTCTTTCTTTGCTCATCTGATCAGAGCATACTAACAACCTCTTCATAGCTTAGGATCTCCTTCCCATAAACTAAAGTTGTTATGAGACCATCATACGAACCTAGGAGAGAATATAATAGCAGCAATGCTCGATCCTCCTCGTCGATCTTCACATCCAAACTCATCATCTCAAAACACACCTGATTGAACCTTTGGATGTGTACAACAAGATATCCACCTTCGGACATCCTCAAACTAATAACTGTTTCTTCAACCATAGCTTGTTCATCATGTTCTTCCCTATGTATGTGTTCTCCAGTCTCTCTTAGAGCTCCTTTGCCACAGTCTCTATGCAAATCTTGAAAAAAATTTGATTGGCCAAGCACATCCGAATTATGCTAAAAGTAATTTTCTCCAACTCTTTCCAATCCTCAGCACTGATCTTTTTCGATCTTTCTTTTGTCAAGACCTTGTAGATCCTCTACTAAACCAATAAATCCTTTACTCTTTGCTGCCATAGGATAAAGTTTTCTTTGCCGTCAAACTTCTCAAAATTCATCTTGAATTCACTTGATCCCATGACTTCAAATAAGTCAAGAACAGATCCCTAACACCCTTCACGATCACACACCAGTAAAACTACCCTTCATAAAAGATCTAACTAGCCCTAGATCCTCTTTCCAAACTTCTATATCATCGTTCCTCCATGTAAACAATCTCCACCTCAATCTATAGAAAACCACGAAGCAAACTAGAAGTTTTAGGATAAAACCTGATGCAACAGATCCTGGATGTAGTAAATTCTAGGTGTCTTCCTTTCTTCCATGCAACATAACTCTGATACCAAATATTAGGAATACGCCCTCTTCCCACTTGGATCGATGTGACCGTCAGTGATTAGCCAAGCAACAAGAAAGTACTTCTTAGAGATCTCTATGGAAGCACGATCAAATAAATCAAGGAATAGAGAAGAAGAGAAGAAGAGATTTTTGGAAGAAAAGAGCTTTTATTCAGTATATTTCAGCACACTTACAACCTTGACCTGTTTCTAGTATGTATACTTTACAATGGGTTAAGCCTAAGCTCATAGAAAAACTCTCCAAACCCAAACAACCCACGTACACAAAATAATAACCTATAAAAATTAAGTCGGCCCAGTTTCAGACTGAGCGGCTAACCAGCAACTGGGTCGGCTCAGTCTGGCATACCATGCCAATAGCCCAAAAATGCTACTCTCTATCTAAATTTTCCTCTGAGATATAGCTAATTTAATTCTAGACTGAGCTGACCTAGTTTCCAATTGAGCTGGCTCAGTCTTAGAGTGAGCCGATCCAGTTTCTGAATTTTGCTATTGAGACTAATTCTTCTTCCAGCTCGCTCCCGTCTTTCCATGACCTATCTTCTCATATTTTCAAGACTTATTCTGAGCTCACACATCTGTATATGCATAATAATATAAATATAAAATAAATTAAATATCAAGTATTAATTACAATAACCTAAATATAAAATAAATATCAAGTAAAAATTATAATAATATATATGTAAAACAAATATCAATAATATTACATAAGCACATATACAAACAAGTTATCATCTATTAACAAAAAAAGTAAAGAAATTATCTAAAAGCATAAATATTATATCATAATTACTCATCATCATCCTCATTGTCATCTTCATATTTTTTATTACTTTCTGAATCATCTTCATCATCAGTGAAATAGTCTTCTTCGTCTTCTTCTTCTTCTTCTTCCTCTTCTTTTTCAACTTCCTCTTCCTCTTCCTCTTCTTTTTCTTCATCATCAATGGTGCCTTCAAGATGTGCATCAACCTCCTCAAATAATCCCTCACTATCTCATAAATTTTTAATGGACTCATTATCATCTATTACATTAACTCAAGACATCTCCTCATTTTAAAAAGTAGGCTCCAAAATATGGTCGTTATCTACTCGACCTCTCGGTCTTGTCTTGATGACCACCAACCAATCTACCTTATCTCTTATCCTCCCAGGATAAAATAAATAATATACTTGCACCACATGTTAGGGAAGAATGAATGGATCAAACTTTGGATATCTTCTATGATGTTGAATCTCAACAATATCGTATTGTTTGCGCACTTTCATCTCATGATTTATGATAGGAACAAACCATTCATAGTAAAATATCACCATCCTTTTATCACCTTGATCTGGATATTGTAACTCCACCACCTCCTTAAGAATATCATAGAAATCACTTTCACTATCATGATGTCCTCTGTCCTTAACACACACTCCACTATTGATTGTTTTTTTGCCCTCACTGTATGCATGTGTGTGGAATTTTAATCCACCAACAAAATACCATGTTTTTACCGCTCTCATGGAACCTCAGGCTATGTCATTCAAGTATTGATTTCATATCATACTACATGGATTGTGCACCTAATCATAAATTGCAAAAACAATATATTAGTACTTATATTTCACATAACAAAAAATTTTTATTGGCACAAGCAGGAGTTAAAGCTTACATAATCTTGAAACCATGATGCAAATGAAGCCTTAATTCCTGCATCTATCTGAGCATCACTAAGATGTCCATGTGTAGAAGCATGTACATACTACACAAACATACTAAAATACCATGTTGTATAAGTTTTGGTGGATTTATTAATTAAGTATAAAGTTCTGTGTGGAGTTAAGGAGAATTCGATACTCACTCAAGATATGGCTTCACTTCATCATAGTTTAACAGCACATGTAATGTTGTGGTAGCAAGCTTCGCATCATTCAAATACCGAGTTCTACATTGACCAGATGGGTGACCAAAGTGACCGAATATTGAAAGAGTTGATTGGCACCTTATTTCATATTTTTTCCTATCATCATTTCAATTTGCTCCAATGCTCATAGCATGTACGTGAGGCTCAAAGTAATACAAACAAAAGTAAGATGTCTCATATGCTAAGTATGCCTCACATATAGAGCCTTCAACATGAGCTTTATTCTTAACCATTTTTTTTTAATTTATTAAGAAACCTAAGAACATAGCATTATATGTTAGTCCATGTGATACAAAAGATTATGTGGATAAAGATTTGAAGTAAACATAGAAAAATTATTATTTACCTCTCAAAGGGATATATCCATCTATATTGAATGGGTCCAGCAACTCGTGCTTCATATGATAGGTGAATAGGTAATTATTCCATTGAGTCAAAGAAACTAGATGGAAATATGCATTCCAACTTACATAAAATGATAGGGATATTGTGTTCCATTTATACTAAATCCTCCTCCCATAGCACATTTGAGCATAAGTCTCTAAAGAATATACTTAACTCGATAAGAGGCTTCCATATTGGTTCCAGTAAAGCCCTAAATGCAGTAAGCAACAAGCATTCCATAATTACGTGGCAATCATGACTCTTCATCCTAAATAACTTGCCTTCGTTCATGTCCATAAATCTATCCAGATTTGAAGCATATCCATCAGACATTTTCAACCATCTTACCCATTCACAAATAACTCTCTTTTGGTCTAATGTGAAGCTAAAATTAGCTTTTGGTTTCACCATTTTTCCATTAGGTAACTCATAGAGCTCCAAATCTCACCGCCTATAATACTCTTTCAAGTCCATTCTTGCTTTAACATTATCCTCTATTTTACTTCTTACATCCATAACTGTATTAAAAATATTGTCAAACACATTTTTTTTCTATATGCATAACATCTAAGTTATGTCGAATTAAATTCGTCTTCCAATATGGTAATTTTTAGAATATACTTTGTTTCATCCAATTATGACTTTCTCCATATCCATAAAATTTACATGGACCTATTTCAATTATTGTGGGATATCTATGAACTTTTTTGCATACCTGGTCTTCAGTTAATCTTAGAGGTGGCTCTGATCTATCAACTTTATTTTTTCAAAAGACATCCTTATCGTTGGAAAATATGTCTCAAAGTCAATCATCAATCTATTGATGGTTGTGCTGCATTATATTTATAATTAATTTATTAATAAATAAAATATATTTTTGATATTTTTTCATCAAAAAGTTTACATCTTCTAAAGAACTCCATTATTGTGATCAAGTTCTTAGGACTGTTTAGATTTGATAAAAAAAAAAATTATTGCTTAGTCTTTAAAACTATTCACGATCAAATAATAGGCTGTTAATAAGGATGACCGCATCTATCGAGCATAAGTTACTGTGTAGCATATACGTTAGTTGTCCTCTTAACCAAGGAGTGTGGAGAAATTGGTATGGCATACAAATGAGATATAAGGGTACATCATCATTGAACGTGACCAACTTCAGAGCATTCTGCTATCGAGAATATCTCTGATGGGATATAGGTATAAGTATCCCTTAAACCTGAGATCATCTCAGTAGCTTGCAAGCAACTGACTATGCTTTGGTATTGGACTAACTAGATTTCTAATTCAGTAATAGAAGATTTCTAGACACAATCAAGTGCTTGCAAAGATGGTATGTGATCAAGATGGGATTGACCACTCCAAGAGTTGAAGAAGAATGCGTCACTGTATTTCAATATAGCAAAATCTTGATCAGGATAATCCATGAGATGGATTTAATATTTTGAAATATAATGTGGACAGCCTGATTAGAGTTGATAGTTAAACTCTGAGGTATCCTATGAGCACTTTGGTCAAGGGTATGAATTATATAAAAATCATACCCACATGGGTTCTAAGGATATTATTCTGCACATTTGACCTATCCGACCGTCGGATATCATTACTAGATGATCACTTTGATTAGTATAAAAATTTATTTTTATGCTACTAACTTAGATTCAAACCTATAGAGTCACACATATTAGAGTTCACAATCTGATCAGATGGTTGATTAATAATTAAGAATCATTCTAGGATTAAACGATCAATACGATTGATGTTTAACCAAGTGTAGGTATTGCAGAAAGATCGATTAGCAATTAGATTGCTAATTGACTTAATTTAATTAAGCCAAAGGGCTTAGACTAAGTAAATTAAATATAATTTAATTAAATTTAATTTGGACTTGATTGGATTAAGTTTAATTGGTTTATTGGATAAGTCAATTGTAAGGTAGAATGAGTCCTAGTTCAATTAGGACTTGGGTCAATCCAGTTTCTAATTTCATTAGAAATTAAATCAAAATTAAATTTAATTTAATCTAATTTAATTAGATTCTTAATTGGATTAGGACCTAATCTAATTAGGTTGATTTGCTTTTGGTTTAATTTGGTTTGAGAAACCATATTTGACCATGTCAAATATGGAATCCTAGTAGGACTAGGATTCTCTACCTTGCGCTACCTATATCCCATGCCCCCTCTCTTGGTTTTTTGCATGGAAACACCCATCTCTCTGATCTTCATGCATGCCCACCCTCTCTTTCTCTTTCTTATTTGGCAATATGTTGTGGACCAAATCAATAGAAGGTAAGTGGTTTTGGTTTTGAATTCTATATGATAGAATCCCAACAAACCAAAACACCTCCCTTGCTTGTGCCGCCCACTCATATTTTTCCTCTAGTTTCTTTAGTGGAATTAAGGGGTTTTTGCATGCCATTAAATGGTGGTCCATGGCAGAAAAATAGGAGGGGGTGCCCAAGTGTTGGGTGCCCCAACTTGTTGCCTAAATTGGACATGCCTTATCTAGATATTTGACCAAAACAAGACTCCTCCATATCTCATTATTTAAAGATCATTTTGGCCTAATTTTTTGCATAATTTTAGATATTAGAGAGTGCTCTTGGGTGTGGGAAAACTAGGGAGAGAAGCATTTGGGGCATGGGGATTTCATATTAACCAATCTAGGCGTCTAGGTGAGAGAACGGAGAAGAAGAAGAGGGTCTTCTTCTAGGATTCATTTGATCTTCCCTATTTCCTCCTTTCATAGAGATTTATGAGTGTTGTTTTAAATAAAAAGCCTCTTTCTTTCCTTCTAATTTTTGGAGTATCCAAATCTTGAAGAAGAAAGTATCGGATCGATCGTGGAAGAAGGATTAGCACAGTACTAGTATACTATGTTAATTTTCGAGCATCGAACTTTTGATTGGGATTCATGGTCTCATGTGGATATTTTTTAGAGGTAAAATATGTGTGTGGCTTAGAGCTACATCCTCAAGCCTAGATTAGAAAGTTAGAATATCTAACTTATACAGGTAATATGGATCTGATCCTATGTTACATACCTACAATAGATCTAGTATAGATCCATGTTGATATGATAAACATGTCTTTTATTTTTCTAATAATTTTTATTTTTTAATTTATCACATGACATAATCATATAATAAAATCTTAGATTTAGAGATTTTTTATATTTTATGAATTAATTTTGATTAATTTCTATCTTCCGCTGCCTAGATCTGAAAAAGATTCAAGATCTAGTCTTGAAACCCTAGAATTGGTTCCTTCAACTAATATTAGAGCCTAAGTTGATTATTACATGATTATATATGCATGTTTGGATTATTTCTTAGATTAAATCTAATTTATAATCTGATTATTAAATTTAAAATTAAAAATTATGATCACACAAACTAATATAAGGTTGTCCTGCTGTAAGATTTATCCCTTACAGTGTAGAGGTTGTCCTACTTCGTGTTGATCTATTGCTTATCACAAATTTATTACATATAATCTAAATTTATTTATGATTTATTAGATTTAAAAGAGTTTTAGATATGAAAATAAAAGTTTTTGATTGCACGAACTGCATATAAGATTGTCCTACTGTAAGGTTTATCTCTTACAGTGGAGAGGTTGTCTTAGTATATGCTGATCTAAAATATTGATCATAAAATTTTAGATTAGATCTAAAAAATTTTATGATCTAATTAAAAATATTTTAATCTAATTTTAATCATCATAAATATATTAGATTTGATCTAAGGTAATTTATAATTGATTGAAATTAAAATTATTTCAATTACATGAACTTGTTTAGATTAGATATAAAGTAGTTTCATGCTTATATTAGTTGTATATTGATTATAAATCAAATATGTAATTTGATTGATAGAATCATATTGTAAAAATATTTTATAAATATAAAAATTATTTTTGAAAAGTCGAACCCTAACCCTTAGTCCAAAACTTAATTAAGAATTAAGAAGTTGTTTGATTAGGATCTAGGATTGTGAATTGAAGATCCTAAGAAACAAATCATAACACATTGGGTTAATGGGTTAGTAGGGATTAGGTCGATTAATTGGATTAGACCTAGGGTTAGATTAAAGAATGGACTTAATTAGAGAATTGACTAAATCTAATCAATTGCTGTCTTAGATTAGGTCAAGAATTCTCTAGATCAATTATAATAATTATAGTTGATCAAGTCCATGTCTTTAACGAGATCCAAGATGGACTTGATTCTTGGCTATATGGTCTAGCATGAACTATTAAGTTGATCTAATCGAGACTAATTAAATCAGTTGGTGTCTAAGATAAATCAGGCCGGTGGTCCTTAATTGGCAGTCTGCTTATCTAGCCATTTCTGATGGTATCTAAGGCAAGCTTTGGCAGACCATTCCATCGATCGAACTTACCTAACCTCTTGATGAAATTATATGTAGATTGGATCATTTGACTATTCGAGCTGATCTATGTCAGCTAGGTAAATCAGTGTGATTGATTTTGGTGCTTCTAGACCAGCCTTTTAATTGTCTTCCTTAAGCTGACTTGGTGAAGATAGTGGAAGGATTATGATAAGCTAGTTAATCTAATCTTCTCTCTCTAAATCAAATCAATTAAATCCTCTAAAATTATTGAATCCTTAAAATAAAATAGTTATGGTGATAACTAGATTATAGCCTCCCATTAAGTGGGTGATAATGAGTCCATTAGTTGGATAATCATTGGAGGTCCATAGGCCTGGTGCTTATCGGCTAATTAAATTATCATTCATAATATGATTTTTTAGCCACAACTCTCTAAATGGTGGTTAAGTTGATCAATCATAGTTTGACTTAATCATTCATTAGTTAGATGGACCAAATATAGTCATGTTAATGATTGGACCTAATCAGGACTTTCAGTGGAGGCCCTAGCCTACTGAAAAGATACATGGGGAAAAATTAAATTACTAAAAATTATTTGAAGAAATAATTGATTATGAATCTATTCTTAGCTGTTCATGAGATGACCAACCATAGTTGGACTTGTGTGCAGTCTATATGAATTCTAGTACCTACTAAGCAATTAGGATAATTTATCGAATTACAGGTAGAGACTACCAATTCGAATAAAATAGTAGGAGAATCTTTCGATTAAAATCCAAATCTCAAGGATTAATAAATTAATTACTAATTAGATTTTTGGTTCTCCTTTATGTAGTTAAATCTAAATCATAGTTGCTCCATTTACTATTAGACAGTGATCAACTTATGGAATCTAACTTTGATAATAAGTATCGAAAGTTAAATGTTGTTTAGTAGCATAAAGTGGTTCGTGCTGGGGCCTCTATGCCTAGAGTAAACATAAGTTCCAAGAATAACCTAGATCAGATAAGTGCTGTAAAGAGTAGGGACATTGGAAGAGGAACTATCCTCAGTATCTTGATTTCCATGACCCCAATAGGCTGAACAAGAGAGATAAGCAAGTAGTTGCTGATCAAGGATATTATATGATGACATCTTATAATTTCTTTATTTGTGATACTTCTACTTGGATATTGGATATCGAAAGTCTAGTCCATATTTGCAATACGTTGTAAAGACTTCAAATCAGTAGAAGATTTAAAAATAACAAATAATTCTTGAATATTGGAGATGAAAGATCTATTCTAATTCTAGCTATGAGAATAGTTTAACTTATTCTCAATACTAAAATCATTTCTTTAAATGAATGTCATTATTGTCCTTCCTTTCTGATGAATATAATCTCTATTGGCCTTTTGGTCAAAAATGATTATCATTTATCTATAAAGAGAGATTATTGTGATATCATTATGAATGATGTTACAATAATATAAGGACAACAAAGAAATGATATTTACATTTTATCATAACCTGTAAGTATAATGTATACTTTTAGAAAATACCCTAGATTAGATAATATCTCTGATATATACCTATGACACTATAGACTAGGTCACATTAATAAGAATAGGATAAACATGTTGACTCAAGAGGGAATCCTCGAAGTCAGTGATTGTGAATCACTTCCAACCTGTGGTCCTGTCTTCTTGGAAAAATGATCATCTTTTACTAGAAAAGGTGAAAGAGCCACTGAGCTCTTAGGTCTAGTACATACTAATGTATCTGGACCTATGAGTATAAGTACTAGAGATGGATATTTCTACTTCATCACTTTCATAGATGATCTATCCAGGTATGAACATGTCTATCTGATGAAACATAAGTTGGATTCATTTAAAATGTTAAAAAAATTCTAAAGTGAAGTAGAAAAATAAACTAGGAAGAGAATTAAAATTCTTCGATCGAATCAAGGAGGTGAATATCTATCCAGTGAGTTCTTGACATATTTAGGAGAGAATAAGATTTTCTCATAGTGGACTCCTCTAGAAACACCACAGCATAATGGTGTATTGGAAAGGAGAAATCGAACGTTGTTAGACACGGTTCGATCCATGATAAGGTTTGCTAGTCTACCTATTTTATTTTGAGGTTATGCTCTTGAGACTGCATGTTAGATATTGAACAATGTATTGAGTAAATCTATCGTAAAGACTCCATATGAGATATGGACTGGACGTAGGTCTACACTCTATCACCTACGGGTTTGAGGTTTCTAGCCTATGTCGAACATTTGCATACAGATAAGTTTGGACCCCGGTCTGATAAGTGTATGTTTATAGGATATCCAAAAGAAAGTAAAGGTTACTATTTCTACCATGCAGAAGAAGAAAAGATGCTCATCAACCTTAAGATAATCTTTTTAGAAAAGAAGTTCCTTGATGAAAGAACAGTTGCCTCTAAGGTTGAACTTGATGAAGTTCAATAGGTAGAATGATCGATGCCTAAGCTGAACCTAAGTCGGATTTGATTAGATCAGATTTAGAGCCCAATGCTACACCATTTAGGCGATCTAATATAATACCACATCAGTCGGATAGATACTATGATTTTTTGGTCTGGGATAATGATTCCATCGAACTCGATGAGAACGATGAGGATCCGATCATCTATATGGATGCAATGCAGAGATCTAATTCTGAGAAATAGCTCGAGGTCATGATGTTGAAATGGAGTCCATGAAGGTCAATGATGTATGGATATTGGTTAACCCACTCGAAGGGTTTAAATTCATTGGGTGTAAGTGGGTCTTCAAAAGAAAGAGGGGCCAAGATGGAAAGGTGAAGACCTATAAAGCCTATTTGGTTACCAAGGGGTATCATCAATATTATGGTATTTACTATGATGAGACATTCTTTTCTATGGCAATGCTCAAATCTATTCAAATAATGCTTGCAATAGTTGCCCATCTAGATTATGAGATCTAACAGATGCATGTGAAGACAGCATTTCTGAATGGAGAGCTGACCGAAGAGGTGCATATGATACAACCTGAGAGGTTCACATCCACAGATGAGTCCAAGGTGTGCAAGCTTTAAAGATCCATCTATGGATTGAAGTAGGCATCTTAAAGATAGAACATGTGTTTTAATAAGATGATCAAAATGTATAGCTTCATTAAGAACGGAGAAGAGTCCTGCATTTACAAATGGACAAATGGTCTAGTAGTGGTATTTTTTATCTTGTACGTGGGTGATATTCTCTTAATCGGAAATGACATCTCCGCACTCTAGGGAATAAATATTTGGTTGTCATCATAGTTCTCCATGAAGGATTTGGATGAAGCATCCTACATCCTAGGGATGAAGATTTATAGGGATAGATCTAAAAGATGCTTGGATTATCCCAGTTCACATACATGGATACTATGCTGAAGAGGTTTGACATGGAGAATTTCAAAAAGGGCTATCTTCCGATAGGCCATAAAATTTCTCTCTCTAAGAAGGATTGTCCAACAACTCATGAAGAGAGAGAGCGTATGAGTAGAATGTCGTATGCTTCGATAGTGGGATCTATCATATATGCCATGACATGTACGAGATCAGATGTAGTATACTTACAAGGAGTAATGAGTAGATATCAATCTGATCCTGGAGAAAACCACTGGAAAGTGGTTAAAGCCATTCTTAAGTATTTGAGAAATACTAAGGACCAATGGTTAGTTTATGATGAGTCTAATCTAAAACATGTGAGGTTCACTGATTCCAGCTTTCAGTCTGACCATGATGATAGTAGAAGCATATAGGGTTACATCTTTACTCTAAATAGTGAAGCCATCTACTAAAAGAGTTTCAAGCAGCATACTATGGTAGACTCTGTTTGTGGAGCAGAGTACATCGCAGTATTAGATTCCATGAAGAGAGCTATGTGGTTGAGAAAATTCATCATCAAGCTCGAAGTAGCACCCTTCCTTAATGGCCCGATCCTGCTCTACTCCGACAGCATGGTGCCATTGCTCAGGTGAAGGAATCTAAGGCATGCTAGCAGACGAAGCACATATTGCGCTACTTCCATCTGGTCTGGAAGATCATGGATCGAGGTGATGTCGATCTTTAGAAGATTGATGAAAAGGAGAACTTGGCCGACCCCTTCACTAAAGCCCTAGAGATAAAGAAGTTCGACAATCACAAATCGAAGATGGGTATTAGATACTATGCTGGGTTGCTTTAGGATAAGTAAGAGTTGAAAAATGTATCCCAAAGCTAATCATCAGCCTATTGATGGTTGTGCTGCATAATATTTATAATTAATTTATTAATAAATATAATATATTTTTGATTTTTTTTCATCATAAAGTTTACATCTTCTAAGGAACTCCATTGTTGTGATAAAGTCCTTAGGACTATTTAGATTCGATAAAGAGAGAATTTATTGATTAGTTTTTAAAACTATTCATGATCAAATGATAGGTTATTAATAAGGATGACAACATCTATCGAGTATAGGTTGCTGTGTAACATAAAGGTTGGTTGTCCTCTTAACCAAGGAGTATAGAGACTGGCATACAGGTGAGATATAAGGGTACATTATCATTGAATATGATCAACTCCAGAGCATTCTATTATTGAAAATATCTCTGATGGGATGTAGATATAAGTGTTCCTTAGACTTGAGATCATCTCAGTGGCTTGCAAGCAGCTCATTGTGCTTTGGTACCGGACTAACTAGATTTCTAATTCAGTAATGAAAGATTTCTAGGACAATCAAGTAATTGCAAAGATGGTGTGTGATTAAGATAGGATTGACCACTTGAAGAGTTGGAGAAGAATGTATCACTATATTTCAATATAGCAAAATCTTAGCTAGGATAATCCATAAGATGGATTTGATATTTTGAAATACAATGTAAGAGTTGATGGTTAAACTCAGAGGTGTCCTATGAGCATTTTGATTGGTATAAAAATTTATTTCTATGCTATCGACTTAGGTTCAAATCTATGGAATCACACATATTAAAGTTCATGATCTGATCGGATGGTTGATCAATGATTAAGAATCATTCTAGGGTTAAACGATCAATACGATTGATGTTTAACCTAGTGCAAGTATTGCAGGAGGATCAATTAGCAATTGAATTACTAATTAGATTAATTTGATTAAGCCAGAGGATTAAAATTAAGTTAATTAAATATAATTTAATTAGATATAATTTGGACTTGATTGGATCAAGTCTAATTGGTCTATTGGATAAGCCAATTGCAAGGTAGAACGAGTCCTAGTTCAATTAGGACTTGGGTCAACCTAGTTTTTAATTTGATTAAAAATTAAATCAAAATTAAATTTAATTTAATCTAATTTAATTAGATTCTTAATTGGATTAGGACCTAATCTAATTGGGTTGATTTGCTTCAGGTTTAATTTGGTCTAAGAAACTATATTTGACCAAGTCAAATATGGAATTCTAGTAAGACTAGGATTCTCTACCTTGCGCCACCTATATCTCATGCCCATCCTATGCCCCCTCTCTTAGTGTTTTGCATGGAAACACACCTCTCTCTCATCTTCATGCATGCCCACCCTCTTCCTCTCTTTCTTATTTGGCAATAGGTTGTGGACCAAGTCAATTGAAGGTAAGTAGTTTTGGTTTTGAATTCTATATGATAGAATCCCAACAAATCAAAACACCTCCCTTACTTGTGCCGCCCACTCCTATTTTTTCTCTGGTTTGTTTGATGGAATTGAGGGGTTTTTGCATGCCATTTGATGGTGGTCCATGGTAGAAAAATAGGAGGGGGTGCCCAAGTGTTGGGTGCCCTAACTTATTGGCTAAATTGGACCTGCCTTATCTAGGTATTTGATCTAGATAAGGCTCCTCCATATCTCATTATTTAAAAATCTTTCTAGCCTGAGTTTTTGAGTGATTCTAGATATTAGAGAGGGATCTTAGGCATGGGAGAACTAGAGAGAGAAACCTTTGGGGCATGGGGATTTCATAGACGCCAATCTAAGTGTCTAAGTGAGAGAATAGAGAAGAAGAAGAGGATCTTCTTCTAGGGTTCTTTTGATCTTTCCTATTTCCTCCTTTCATAGAGATTTTCAAGTATTGTTTTAGATCAAAAGCCTCTTCCTTTCCTTCTAATTTTTGGAGTGTCCAAATCTTGAAGAAGAAAGCATCGGATCGACCATCGAAGAAGGATCAGTACAGTACTAGCATACTATGCTGATATTTGAGCATCGAACATTTGATCGGAATTCGTGGGCTCATGTGAACATTTCTTAAAGGTTAGATGCATGTACGGCTCAGAGCTACATCCTCAAGCCTGGGTCAATAAGTTAGAATGTCTAACTTGCATAGGTAATATGGATCTGATCCTATGTTACATACCTACAATAGATTTAGTGTAGATCCATGTTGGTGTGATCAACATGTCTTTTAGTTTTCTAATAATTTTTAATTTTTTATTTATTACATACTATAATCATGTAATATGATCTTAGATCTAGGAATTCTTTATATTTTATGAATTAATTTTTTTTAATTCCTATCTTCTGCTATCTAGATCTGAAAAGTTTCAAGATTTAATCCTAAAATCCTAGATCTGGTTCCTTCACTTATTTCTTCTGAACACATGATCAAAAGGCAAGAACTGAAGATGACAATCAAACCATGTATTTTTACCCCCATACTCTAAGTGGAATGCCTTTGTTCTCTCCGTACAGTAAGGACATGCTAATTTTTTAGCGGTACTCCATCCTAACAACATGCCATATGCTGAAAAATTATTGATTGTCCACATTAAGGCAGCCCTCTGAGAAAATTTTGCTTTCTTGAAATGTCATAAGTAACTACACCCTCATTCTATAGAACTTTTAATTCATCTATTAATGGTTGCAAATACACATCTATCATCATCTTCGGATTATGTGGTCCAAGAATGAGCAAGGTTAAAAATATATATGGAGCGGTCATATACATATCAGGAGGCAAATTGCAAGGCATAACAATTACTGGCCAATGGAAGTATGGTGATACAGATAGATTGTATTGAGTAAAGCCATCAGCACATAAGTCAAGTCTAACATTTCTTGGCTTTAATGCAAAATTAGGATATGTATGGTCAAAATGTTTCTATGCTTCTCCATTTGATGGGTGGCACAAAACACCCTGTTCCGATCTATTCTCATAATGCCATCTCTTGTGTCTAGCTGATCTGTTCGAAGCATAAAGCCTCTTAAGTATAGGGTTGAGTGGCAAATAATGCATCCTCTTATAAGATACTTGTCTATGATTCCCACTTCCCATCCTACCTAGAGCAGTCAATGGGCCAGGTCTAGACCCGAGACTTGTGGGTATTTATCCGACAAGTCTAGGTCTGGTACTAGTATTGGACCCATTTATCCCAACCTGGATCTGGACCCAATAAACCATGATATAAATGGATAGGGCCTAGATATTTAGTATGCAGGCCCGATAGACTTAGGACCCAAATTATATATATAAAATAATATAATAATATTATATATATAAATATTAATAATATTTTGAGCCATTAGATCAAAGATCCAATGGCCTAAAATTGTTTAGAAAAAAACCTAATCTACTTTAGATCCCTCTCTCCATCTCTATCTCCCTCTCTCCCTCTCTGCCTCTCGATCGATGCTGACGGTGCCTCTCCTTCCCCTCCTCCCCACCTCTCCTCTTACCGGTAGACCATGATCGGGATCTCGCTCCCTCGGATCTCTCCATGGACCATCGCCCCCTCGGATCTCCCGATAGATCATCGCCTGTGCCCCCTCGGATCTCCTGCTCAGAACTCCTAGAGGACCGTCACCCGTGCCCCCTTGAAAGTCGGATCTCCCGATGGACCATTGCCCCCTCAGGTCTCCCGACGGACCATTGCCTGCAACCCCTTGGATGTTGGATCTCTCAACGGACCATCACCCCCTCAAATCTCCTGATGGACCATCGTGGTCTCTCCCTCTCTTAGTCCCTCTCTAGGTCTCTCCCTCTCTCAGTCCCTCCCTGCCTCTCTCTCTCTGTCTCTTCCTCTCTCTCGATAGACCATCACGATCTCTCTCTCGATCTCTCCCTCTCTCAGCCCCTCGCTCGTCGGCCAGCCATGATTGGACCCTGATCTCGCCTGCGCCTCTTCGATGCCATCTCCATCTAGCATCCAGACCGGTAGGCCATCTCTCCTTATCCACCACAGCATCGCTGCCTTCCACCACCCCCTCCCTTTGCGGCATCTCCACCATGCATTCGGGCTATCTCTCCACCTCCATCGCAGCATTGCCGCCTTTTGCCACTAAGATCTACCACGATCTACTTTTTTTTTAGGTAAATATTCTTGTTGCTGTGAATGTATTGCCCATTGCCATAATATCCTATGGATCAATTATCAATTTGTAGCCATCTTTTCTTACATGATTTATTTTAAATTTTAGAAAATGTTAAGTGCTAAAAATTTTAATGTTGAAGTTAAACAAAATGTAAGTACATCTATAGAGCTAATTGGAGTTTTACTTTTTGAATTTGAATAATTTTTATATTTGTATTTATACGATCATATGGTTGTATAATTTTTAAATTTTTTTTAGGTTATTATATAATTTTTAGATTTTTTTTGAGAATTTGAATATGAGTTTTGGGTCTCAGAATTGGATCTAGATATTTAGAATCCATTCGGGTTCGGGTCTGGTACTTTAAGACCAGACCTATCAGGTATTCGAGTCTGGGTCCGGTACCAATTATTAAAATTGGGTCTAGATCTAGATATCTAGGTTCTGATCTAAACTCGACCCATTGATAGGTCTAGTCCTATCTAGTTTGTATCAAGGATGACCATAAAACTTGCAATCAATTAAAGACTTATCATCCTTGTAATACAACATACACCCATTGAAGCAATAGTCTATTTTTTTAGAAGATAGTCCAAGCTTTGAAACTAGCTTTTTTATCTTATAGAAGTCAGGAGGTATTAGGTTACCAGGAGGACTTATCTCTTTCATAAGTCCAGCAAATTGATTAAAACAATGTTGAGACATGTTGTTATCAAACTTGATGCTCATCATTCTAACCGTAATTGACAACTCTGAGTGATTAGTACAACCTAGCCATAGTGGTTGTTGTGCTGCATGCAACATCTCGTAAAACCATTTAGCCTCTATATTTGGAGTCTCCTCCACATAACTTTGAGCATCCCTATTCTGATAAGCATCCACATTGCTATTATAAACCTCTTCAAAATTTGGCCTAGCAACATCAAACATCATGGCT
>QRFJ01001077.1:114718-303273 GCA_006176705.1 Cocos nucifera | reverse complement strand
TCGTCGAGTTCTCCCCCCATCTCGTCTAAGGTGAACGAGGCCTTCGACTTTGCTCGCGTTAGGACGAGGTCTTCCTCCTGTTCCTAACGGGCTGTGGGGGCACATGCGGACCGTCGTCCGAGCTTCTCCCCCCGTCTCGTCTAAGGTGAACGAGGCCTTCGACTTTGCTCGCGTTAGGACGAGGTCTTCCTCCTGTTCCTAACGGGCTGTGGGGGCACATGCGGACCGTCGTCCGAGCTTCTCCCCCCATCTCGTCTAAGGTGAACGAGGCCTTCGACTTTGCTCGCGTTAGGACGAGGTCTTCCTCCTGTTCCTAACGGGCTGTGGGGGCACATGCGGACCGTTCGTCCGAGCTTCTCCCCCCGTCTCGTCTAAGGTGAACGAGGCCTTCGACTTTGCTCGCGTTAGGACGAGGTCTTCCTCCTGTTCCTAACGGGCTGTGGGGGCACATGCGGACCGTCGTCCGAGCTTCTTCCCCCGTCTCGTCTAAGGTGAACGAGGCCTTCGACTTTGCTCGCGTTAGGACGAGGTCTTCCTCCTATTCCTAACGGGCTGTGGGGGACATCATGCGGACCGTCGTCCGAGCCTCTCCCCCCGTCTCGTCTAAGGTGAACGAGGCCTTCGACTTTGCTCGCGTTAGGACGAGATCTTCCTCCTGTTCCTAACGGACTATTGGCTGCTCCTTCGCTGTCATCGTACAGTTTTTGCATCCAGAAACAATATTATCGGAAGGAAAGAATGTTACCGAAGAAAAATTACGGACAGCACATCCCCGTTTCAGGGTCGTCGGGGCGTTCTTCCTCCATGTGCCCCCACGGCCCGTTAGGAGCAAGAGGAAGACCTCGTCCTAACGCGAGCACTTACATCAACCTCAGCCAAAGGAGATGAGATATCCTCCGAGCAATCTTATCAACTTCGGCCAAATAAGGTCCCCCGAGCGACTAGGCTGACCTCGGCTGAAGAGCGCCGACTTCAACCTCGGCGAGAGATAGGATTTTTGACCGAATCAACCTCGGCTAGAGAGCCTCAACTTCAGCATCAACTTTAGCCAGAAATGAAATCTCCTCCGAACTTCGACATGGACCAATACGAAGCCCGGAAGAAAAACTTTGGCAGTCGCCTTATCTGCACTCCCTTCGAATTTCGAACTCGGGAGTGGGGGCTAGTGTTGGGGATAAATCCCGCTCCTGCCAAAGTCAAGTTCGGTCCCAGCCTGATGTGGTCAATGCGGAAGAACTTCAGCGGACGCGTCCTAGCTGAACTACTACATCCGGCCGAGTTTCTCAGCGGCTGAGCCTCAGCCGAAGTCTTTCAACCAACCGAACTATCAAGCGGCCAAGTTTCAGACTCTTAGCGGCCGAACTCCTCAAGCGACCATTCTCTCAGCCGGCCGAGATCCTTCAGGCCCCTAGCGGCCGAACTACTTATTGCCCGAGCCCCTTTGGACTCCGAGCGGCCGGGCTTCGGCCGAGACCCCGGCGGCCGAGCTTGTTCCAACCCTCTTAGCGGCCGAGCTCCCCGAACTCCTGTCCAGCGGCCGAACTCCCCAATGCCCAGGCTCCGGACCGGACTCCTTACGGAACCCTCCAACGATCGGGCTTATATGGAAGTCGGACTCCACGCGGATTTCTCCAACGACCGAGCTTCTAAGGAAGCCGGGCTCCCTACAGACTTCTTCAGTGGACGAGCTTTTCAATGGCCGAACTCCTTATGATGGATTACTGCAGGCGATCTTGCTACGGTTACACGACAATAACAATCGGCATTTATCGGCAATAACGATCGACATTTATCGACAATAACGATCGGCAATAACGATCGGCATTGATCACGACAGCTACTAACCAAGGCGGTTACAACAAGCTCCCTCTATAAAAGGATCCTCCGAATTCACTGAGGCCAGATTCTGAAAACCCTTTTCTTCTCCTCTATACTCTATCAAGCACTCCATTCCTGTTGACAGGAACTGACTTGAGCGTCGGAGGGTCTTGCCGGAGCCACCCCCCACCGGCTCCGAGCGAGACTTTATTTTGCAGGTCCCCGGCGGCAGCCTCTTCGACCTCAACTCCGGCGACGACCAGTTTCTGCGTCAACAGATACATTACTTAATTTTGATCGACTTGCCTCAGAAACCAGTGTCCTTTTATGCCATGACAAAGTACATTATGGATAAATATCTGAGTCAGAATCAAAAGATGAAATATTAGATAATAAGAACCAGAAGGAAAGCACCAAGTAACATAACAGAAAAAAGAGTCCTAATATTTGATATTTTAATGAACATACAAGCCACCTTTCTAGAAAGGGGCTTAACAATAAGCTGTAGAGGTACTTTTGGAGGTCAGCATGTAACTTACAACTTGTACCTTAGCATGTTCTAGATCCAGAGCTTTCTCCAATAGAAAATATCTAGTTCTGGTAAACTAAACCATTCTTCTTTGCACTTCTCTGCATTGATAAAGTGAAGAGTAGTCTGGACATGATTGGCTTCCCTTTGCAACTCCTGAATAACCCTGCAATACAGTAACAGCAAGAAACTAAGAAATGTTCCAAATGCCAGTTCCAATACCAACTATTTGATACTTCAAAGGACTACTAATATTTGCAGGGCCGGAATTTGCACCTTCATTCACTTGAACACCTTCGGTAAAGGATCCATTTATAAAAGGAAGATTTAATTCTTGGTGCACAACATCAGCAAGCCCAACATATGTATCATCTATTATAGCTTGCCATCTTGCATAGTAATAACTTTAATGCAGAAGATGTAACTCGATGCCAAAATATAATGTAATCAAACATCGAAGCAGCAAGCAGAAAAAAACTTGATATTGTATGCAGATCGTATCTGACTTGAAGTCACAGACACTGATAAATAGAAGAACTACAAACATAATCAGTATCACTTTTGCTATTCACTCATTGAAAACTTGCAGTTTCAATTATTGATTTTATAGAAAAAACCTAACCACTCATGAAACAAGCATAAACTGTGTTAACTTTACACTCGGTGTTCAGCTCCAAGAATATGTGCTATATATATATATATATATAGAGGATAGGCTTAGGTAAGGTCATCGGATTTGGACTCAAATCCGGTCAGATCAAAACTAGATAATGGAGGTCTTACATCGATGATCCAAGCCGCTGGATGTGATCTACTATCTTAAAACTACTTGCACACCAAAAATCATATAATTTTAAGATCCCTATCCTATGCATCAAGTGATTAAGAAATACATCTAATTCAATTTTATTTAGGCTGTCCAATTTTGGACATTCAAGCTGTCCAATTTTTGACTACTTGATGCATAGACTAGGGATTTTCAAATCATATGATTTTTTGTGTGTAAACAGTTTTGAGGTAGTAGATCACACACACACATAAAAGATAAAAACTCTTTCAACTCATCATAATAACTTTAGCTCTCAACCTTTTCTCTTTTTAGAGATCGGTCAAGGATGCAGGTATTAAAATAGTTTTGCAAAATGTCATTTTTCTTGTATGCTTAAGCTGATTGGGAAGTTCAGATAAGAAACAAGCATACTGAAAATCCTCTAGAAAATAATATTGTTTGTTTGGAATAATATAATTTGGATGATTTTTTTCCTATGTCTTTTTTCCTTCTTGCTATGTCATCTGGTTTGCTCATTGTTGCCCAATTGACCAGCACTAGGAGCACTAAGTTGAGCAGTACTTGAATCAACAAACTATATTTGATCAACACCATAATTCATAGTTGGTTCATATTCCCCATGTTCTATCCAATACCAATAGTTAGGTTTGAAATCTTTTTTATATAGATGTACCTTCACTTTCTCTATAGTTAGATACTTTGTGGTTTTACACTTGAAATAAGAACAACTAATTTTTCCCTCACTAAAAAGTATAGGTTGTCAGCATGCAAAGTGAATAAACCATTCTACTCCCATTAGAAACTCATATGTATAACCCTTTCAATCTGGTAAAAGTCTATTATACATCCAACTACAATAATCATGAATGTCTATAGTCCACCAAAAATATAACACATAAAATAATCAATAAAAAATATATAAAATATGATAAAAATAAGATAATAAGCATAGTGTTCTAATTACATATGTGAAAACTCCAATTACACATTATAGCAGCTTGCTATCTAATGAATGACAAACTCTTCAAGAAAAAAATTAAGATTGCAAGGACAAGAGACAAATATTGTAGGTGAAAAGAAATTTGCACTTGACCACATTTGTTTTGCTCTCTCATTCAATAGTTAGAAGAGACTTTAAATCATTTAATTGCTCAAGAGGCCACAGCTCAATGCTTTATATTGTTTTCTAGTTGTAAATCTCAAAAATTTTTGACACAATTATCAACCAATCAGAAAAAGTTGATATAGCAAATTTTTGATACAGTTATCAACAAACCAGATATATTTTTAGAAGGGCATTTGTTATAACAAATAATGCCATACACTATCAGATCCTCCCAAGACTTGCATCTGCCAAGACATTGACCTCACCAAGATTTTAAATCCCGTGGGATCAGGTTGTCTCGATTTCTCCAAGTGTATAAATCCCATGCATCTGCCAAGACTATTTTATATCCCATGCATCTGCTAGATACTGTATAAAGTTTCAAGTGCATCAAATACATCAAATGCATATAGTACAAGTATATCAATTTTTTCATACTTGTTTGTGTTGCAATCAAATGGTGAAGCATGTAGAAATTTATGTTGCAGCAGTTAGATTTATTTTCAAGAATCCAATCCATGAAATCTTAATTTAAAAGCCTTGATTCTATAATGAACTTCCCATTGCCCTTGTTTCTAAATTAACTCCACGTATGCAAAGCTGGATTTGAAAAAGAAAAAGTAGCTCTACAAGTTCAAAAATTATGAATAGCAAATACTATAAAAACTTAGTAATGGCAAATACTATACCTTGGGTAGCACACCTACTTCCAAATTGCTATGCCTACTTCAACTCATAAATCTATTATTTCTACCACTTTCAAACTAATCTTGGAGTATTTAGTTCCTATTTATCCTTATGCATGCAAAGAGAAAAATGCATGCAAAATTCTTTTGTTTTATACTATCCAATCTTAATAATATATAGTCCTAACCATTAGGCCTTCTTAGGTGTAACCAAAATACTTAAGGCATTTATATCACATAAAATTGCCAAAACCACAACCATGATACCCTGCTTAGTCCAGTAGAGCTTGCTGATGATTATGGTAATGACAATTTGCATAAATACATTAAGCTTGTTAGGTGGTCCCACTTTCTAAAGCTTTTGAGAGCACAGCTTGCTCAATCCAGCACATGAATCCAGTCTTGCATGATCTTTCAATTCACAAAGGATTAAGGCTTAAACTAATATTTTGGATAACATCTCTAAGAACTTTTTGATATAAAAATAAAAAGATAAAATAAAAAAATTATGTTTCTCTACTTGGATTAGTAACATAAGTAAGAAACATTAAATAGAAGATCTTGTAAAGGATTTTGTATTATCCCGTACATCTTAATTGTATAACCATACAAAGCGCCAAAATAGTTATCAAAAAACTTGGTGTGCATCCAAACGATAATATACATAGAAGAAAGTCAAAAGATAAGAAGAATAGCAAAATCATTACTCCAGGTTAGCCTATAGCTACTGAAGAGCTAAGCCTTGAACTATGCTCGTCCAAACCATAAATATAGCCGATGATTCCCTACAACATTAGCAACAAGAAAAGAAGCAAGAAAGGTGAAGGACCTGCAAGAATTGGTAGTCATAGTTATTGAAATTATGAGCGAAAAGATTATCAAGTGAACAACGAGAATTACATTTGCTTTCATCATAAGAGAACCTCATACTTACCCACAACAAGAATTACGATTGCTTTCTTCTCTCCCTTTTATCTTTTAATTTTTCATGTTTTAGCATTTTAGACCTAGTAGATAGGAGAACTAGGCAGAACCAACACCTTCATCTGCCATAGTAGTTTGATTAAGGTTACCTCCTAAATTTAAGTCATTACATAAAAATCTAGGTGGCAAATCTATTATTTGTTTATAGTAGCACGTCAATATGTATAAAGGGCATTTGTTATAATAGATATATGATCATCAGCTTAATTAAAAAGGCACATTTGTTATAAAGACTAAGAAATTATGCCATACACTACATTACCTCTCCTATTAGCAGCACCCATAGAAAAATTCCAAAGCTTTCTCCATCACGATGGCGTGGCGAGGCGGCATGGTGAGGGTGGCAAGGTGGCATGCGAGGGAGGCATCGATCTACACAACAGCATGGCTAGGGCACCACAAGGTGGCACGACATGAGGCGGCATGGCGAGGGTTTTGTCGGTCTGCACGGCAACGTGGCTAGGGCACGATGAGGGTTTTGTCAATCTACATAGCGATGTGGTGAGGGCACGGCGAAGTGGAATGGCAAGGTAGCACGGTGAGGCAGCACGGTGGCATGTTGAGGGCACGGTAAGACAGCACGACGAGGGCACAGTCCATATGGCAAGGCAGCATGGCAAGGTAGCCGGTGGCGGTGGCGAGATTATGGGCTGGCGGTGGTGAAACTATGAGAGAACAAACAAGGTCATGGCGGTGGGGATTTGGGGTGTCATGATGGAGGAAGTGGAAGGGTAGGTTTTGTGGGCAGTGGGACTGGCCTGTGAAGAATGAGGGTGTGGGCGATGGAACCGACCTATCACGAACAAGGACTTTTCCAAGATTGTTTAAATTATATATGTTATGGGTTTAGCCGAGCTAGGGTGGGAATTGAGAATTTGAGATGGGTCGGATCATGGGTTCTAACTTAGTGTCAACTGTTAAGTGGTAGGATTTAGCCACTTAACCAATTAAAATTAAAATCTAACATATCTTATAATATATACTAATATATATTATAATTTAAAATATTAAATTAATATAATATATAAATATTTGAATAGGACAAGGGAGTTTTTGAGTTTTCATATTTTGCTATTCGAGCTTGACTCAAAAATCTAATTGAGCTACTCAAGCTCGATATCAGTCAAGGCAAGTCGAGCTTGGATCGAAATTGAGCTCAAGTAGCTCACAAGTGATTTGACTTATTTGTAACCCTATTCATTTCATTTTGAACCCCTTGAACAGTAATCATAAAATAAGCTTAAAATCCCATGTGGTGGCTTTGTGGCATTCTCCGTAGGTCTCGAACCCACTAGATTTATTCAATATATATATGTGTGTGTGTGTGTGTATATTCAATAATAATTAAGATGTGTAAGATATATTCAATAATCAATATACATTACTTCCTAGCTATTAATTATGTATGTATAATCAAGATATGTAAGAGTTAATTAATATTAAGAACATATATACTAGATAGTTAAGGGTTAAGAATATAGTAGATAATTAATTTATTGGCAATCTCTCTCGGAGATTCACTTAGAAAACTATTTAAAAAATAATTTATTAGCAATCCCTCAAAAAATTATTAAAGTAAATAATTTTTGAAATCGCTCAAAAAATAATTTAAATAAATAATTTATTTGTCTTCCCTTGGAAAATCTCTTGGAAAATCATTTAAATAAATAATTTTTTGATATCCATTGGAAAATCCCTTAAAAAATAATATAAAAAAATAATTTATTTAGAATCTCTAGGAGAATCCCTCATAAAAGATTATAACAAAATAATTTATCAAAGATCCTTCAACAAATCCCTTGAAAACTAATTTTTTAAGAATTTTTTCGACGGACTTGTTTAATCAAAATCCAAACCCGAAGGAATTTTTTTCTGAAAGAAGAATTCCTCGAAAATTATTTTTGTGAGGGCTTCTCTAAGGGAATGTTTTTTATCAAAATTTTTTCACTAAGAACTCATTTATGAGAAAAAACTTTCCTTGGCAAATTCCTCACAAAAGTAATTTTCAATAAATTTTTTAGAGAGTTTTTCCTTATAAATGATTTCTTAGTAAAAAAAATTGATTATAAAACTCCCTCAAAAATTATTTTTGCGAGAAATTTTCCAAGGGAAAGTCTTTCATCCCTCAAAAATTAGTTTTGCAAGGAATTTTCCAAGGGAATATTTTTCATCAATAATTTTTCATTAAGAACTCATTTATGATGGAAAATTCCCTCACATAACTAATTTTTGAGAAATTTTCTGATGGAGTTTTTTCATCAAATTTTTTTCACTAACAAATCATATATGATGGAAAAAATCACTCAAAAACTTTCTCACAAAAATAATTTCCACGAGATTTACCGAGGGAATGTTTTTCATTAAAATGCTTTTACTAATAACTCATTTAGGAGGGAACAATCCCTTAGAAAATCTCTTAAACAACTAATTTTTAAGGATTTTAGAAGGAAGTTTTTTCATCAAAATTTTTTTTACTAGCAAATCATTTATGATAAAAAAATCTCTTGCAAAAGTAATTTTCCATGGATTTATCGAGGGAATGTTTTTCATTAAAAAGTTTTCACTAACAACTCATTTATGAGGAAAATTTTCTTGGAAAATTCCATGCCAAAGTAATTTCTGAGGGATTTTTTGAGGGAATAATATTCATCAAAAATTTTTCACTAAGAATTTATTTATAAACAAAAAATTCCTTGAAAAACCCCTCACAAAAGTAATTTCTAAGGGAATGTTTCTCATCAAAAATTTTTTTACCAAGAACTCATTTATTAGGAAAAAATTCCTTAAAAAATCTCTTAGAATTTTTTCGCCAAGAACTCATTTACATAAAGTGTTTATTTTGACTTTATGTTGATGTTTGAATTTTTTATAAATTTTAGCTGTGTTTATATTATGGTGTTGGTGCTATAAATTTTGGACAGGCTTATGTATTTGATTTTGATGTTGTTGGTTATAAATTTTGGCCAGATTAGTCATGTAAGATTATGATGTTGGTGTTATAAATTTTGGATAGGTTTATGTAATATTATGATGTTAGTGTTATAATTTATGGACAAGTTTATGTATTTGATTATGATGTTGATATTATAAAGTTTGGATAGGCTTATGTATTTAATTATAATGTTGGTGTTATAAATTTTGGATAGATTTATGAATTGATTATAATGTTTGTTGGTGCAGAAAATGGTCAGCCATCAGATATTGCTGGAGGCTAGATTTAGGAATCTCACCGATCGAAGCCTACAAGATAAAGTCTTGACGTGGACCCTCCAACGGTCAAATTAGTATTCTAGACAATAAGAATGGAGTACTCAGAAGATTAGAGATGGAAAGAGAGTTTAAAAAAATATATATATCTGGAGGATCCTATTTATAGATGGAGTCTGTAATAGATTGATGGTGACAACTGTAATAGAATGTCTATAGGCCGTTCAGACCACTTAAAATTTGTTACAGAGAATGAGCTATCATTTGTCATGACTTACTGGTCATTGGATATTATGTATTAGAATTCATACAGAAGGTTGGATGCTTCTGAGATTGGTCGTGAGCTATTCATACTAAGATTAAGTCATTAAAGCTTACGATCGGGCTGACCGAGCTTGAAGGTCAGTCTTTAAGTTGAGGATGATGAGTTTATAGGTTAGGTTCTGAGTTTGAACCTTGACAGAACTGCTTCGACAGCTTTTGGAAGCTCAGTCGTCTTCAAGGTTAGTTGATGACCGGCACTAGTACTTTGGTCTGGAGCACTTAAGGTCAGAAAGAAGTAATGGGCCCTTCAATAAAGGCCATGGCCAAGTGCTTTTGATGAAGTTCAGCCAGTGCCTAAGGTCGGCCTAGAGTCAAGATGGGAGAGTACTGAAGTTTAATGCTTGTGAAGTGGTTGCTGCTTATCCCAGAATAAAGATCGGAGTCAAATGCATGATGAGCTTCTTTTATTGGCTCAAGTTTGTCTAGCCAAGATTTGTGGTGCAGTCTTGGTAAGATCTACCGCTCACAGGATAGAGTTGGAGAATTGAAGTAAAGGAGCTTGGGCAACACACAATATCGGGCATAAATAGAAGTTGTTGCCATTTCTGGGATGAGCCACCTTCAATAGAAGCTTTGAGCTTAGTTGCACTTGGAGGTCGATCCTCTGGAATTTGTCTAGACCAGGGGGTCGACTTGATTGAATCTTAGACTGGACGTCATGACTTCAGATGGCATTTTATCAAGGTTGGACTTTATTAGACTTCAGTGGGAGTCATTTTACCACCAACACTTATCCCTGTTGGAAATGCGTGCTCTTCCCACATGGATTGGTGTGGCTGTCGGTGATTAGCCAGCAACAAAGAAGTACTTCTCAGAGATTTCTATGGAAGCACGATCAAATAATTCAAGGAATAGAGAAGAAGAGAAGAAGAGATTTCTGAAAGAAAAGAACTTTTATTCGGTATATTTCAGCACACTTACAATCTTGACCTATTTTCAGTATACATACTTTACAAAGGATTAAGCCCAAGCTCATAAAAAAACTCTTCAAATCCAAACAAACTATGTACACAAAATAACAACCCATAAAAACTGAGCCGACTAACCTACGACTGGGTCGGCTCAGTCCCAGACTGAGCCAACCTAGTTATATACCATGCCAATAGTCCAAAAATGCTGCTTTCTATCTAAATTTTTCTCTGAAATTTAGTCGACCCAGTCCAGCACTAAGCCGGCCTAATTTCCAACTTAGCCAGCTTAATCTCAGGATGAGCCAACCCAGTTTCTAAACTTTGCTAGGAGAGCCGATTTATTTTCCACCTCACTTCCATCTTCTCATGACTTATCTTCTCATATTTTCAAGACTTGGAAGTGCCACTTCTGAGCTCACATTCTCCACCTTGGTGCTTTCAAGTCCTTGTGAACTCATCTCTTCTCAATAGATCCATCCGTGCCATACATCTCTGAAAGCTATCACTAGGGAGTACCTTCATGAGTGTGTCAGACTGATTCTCTTTGGTATGGACCTTCATCAGTTTCACTTTACCTTCCTCCACCAGCTCTCTAATCTTATGGTACCTCATGTCTATATGCTTTGTGTGCATATGATAGATTGGGTTCTGTGCCAATAATAGACCACTCTGACTATCACTGAATAGTGTAATCTTGCTCTGCTCCACCCCCAACTAATTAATCAGCCTTCTAAGCCAAAGGGTCTCCTTTGCAGCCTCCATTATCCCAATATACTCGACCTCTATGGTAGATAAGGCCGTGATTGGCTGAAGGATTGATCTCCAAGACACCGGTCCACCATATACAAAGAAGAGGTATCCAGTAGTAGACCTCCTTGTATCAAGATCACTAGCATAATTTGCATTAATAAACCCTTTCGAAGGATCTAAACATTCACACATCTTCACAGATTGTTCTCCAAATCCTTCCAGCTATCCACCAAACACCAAACCATAATCCTTTGTTCCATGCAGATATCTTAATATCCATTTCAATGCTTTTCAATTTTCCTTCCCAAGGTTAGCCATGTATCTACTAACCGTGCTCACTGCATGTGCTATATCTGGTCTATAACACACCATGATGTACATCACACTGCCTATAATATTTGCATAAGAGACTCATTCCATGTAGTCTCTCTCCTCTTTTGACTGAGGGCTCTGTAACTTGGAGAGAGACATATGGCTCGATAATGGCGTCTCTATAGGTTTGGCCTTCTCCATCCCAAACCTCTCCAAAACCTTCTGGACATACTTTTCTTATGACAAACATAGCACTCTTTTGCACCTATCTCTACAAATCTCCATTCCAAGAATTTTCATAACTAGATCCAAATCCTTCATCTCAAACTTAGATGATAATGTCCTTTTCAATTTTTTCATAGCATCCATGCTTCTACTAGCTATGAGCATATCATCTACATATAATAACAGGTACAGAGCATCCTCCTCATCTACATTTTTGATGTAGACACAATAATCATGTTCACATCTGCTGAAACCTAGGCTCAAGACAAAGCTATCAAACCTTCGATACCATTGATGAGGGGATTATTTCAAGCTATACAAAGACTTTTTAAGTAAACACACCTTTTCTTCATATCCCATCTCCATGAAACCATCTGATTGCTTAATGTAGATTCCTTCTTCCAAAGTCCCATGAAGGAAGGCCGTCTTCGCATTCATCTGCTCTAATTCCATGTTATGTTGTGCCACCAGTGACAGCAAAACTCGAGTAGATGTATGACGCACCACAAGAGAGAAAATTTCTATGTAGTTAATCTCCTTCCTTTGTGAGTATCTCTTTGCTACCAGCCTTGCTTTGAATCTGACTCCACCTTGTTCTGAAGGTGCCTCTTTCTTTGTGAACATCCATTTTGAGCCAATAGGTCGAGCATCCTCTGAAAGATCCACCAGCTGTCATGTCTGATTCTTCTCAAGTGATTCCATCTCTTCCATCATGGCCTACATCCATGAATCATGATCCTCACTCTCCATGGCCTCTACATAATTCTCTAGATCCCTATTAGCAGTGATGAGTGCATAGGGGATAACCTCATCAATGCCATATCTGATCAGTCTCGTAATGGTATGCTGGGGCTGGTGCAAAGTCACTCCCACTGGTACATCTATGTCTGTTGTCTATGGCTACTCCTGCACATCTATCTAAACTACCGATCTTTCATGCTGATTTTCAATCTGAGATAATACTTTTCTACCCAGCTCCACCTCAATAGGAACACTCCTGTAAGTGGATGTAACCTACATGCCATCATTCTCTGATTGGCCACCATTGTTTATCTCTGTTTCTCCAGTTTCATCTATCCCAGACCTCCTCAAGATGCTCTTCTCATTAAAGATAATGTTCCTGCTGATTACTGACTTCAGTGTTAGAGAGTCCCACACTAGGTACCCTTTGACTCATTATGGATACCCTATGAATGTCATCTTTTGAGATTTCAGATCTAATTTGCTCCTCTCGGTTGCCTCCACAAGTGCATAGGCTGTGCAATTGAAGACTTTTAGATGGCCAAGCTCCATCTTCTTCCCACTCTAGACCTCCTCTAGAATGCCCCCAATCATCTTATAATGAGGGGACCTATTCACAAGAAAATAAGAAAAAGTTAGAGCATCATCTCAAAAAAACTTTGGGAGTGATGTCTGCAGCGTCAAACTCTATGCCTTCTCGATCAATGTCTGGTTCATCCTTTCTACGACACCATTCTACTGGGGAGTCATCATCACCGTGTAATGACGTTTGATGCCATTTTACTCACAGTACCTCGTAAACTCCAAGCTAGTATACTCCCCTCCATTATCCGATCTCAAACACCTCACCTATCTTCCTGACTCCTCTACTTCAGCTCTCCAGGCTCTGAACCGGGCAAACACCTTCGATTTTTCTCTGATCAAATAAACCCACATCTTTCTTAAGAAATTATCAATGAAAGTGATAAAGTATTTTACCCCACCTCTAACTGATACAGGAGCTGGTCCCCACACATCTGAGTGTACTAAATCCAGCACTCTCTCACTGTGCTTGATACTTTTGGCAAACTTCATCCTATGCTATTTGCCAAAGTTGCACGGCTCATAAAGATCTATGCCCTCCTTCTTCAGGACTGGGATCATACCTCTTCTGCTTAGTTCTATGAGCCCACGATCACTTATATGACCCATCTGATAGTGCTACAGTCGATATAAAATCTGCTCCTATGCCACTGCTAGCATCTCTGCACTATCATTCACCATTGAGTCTTCCATTCTATAAAGATTATTGCTCAGTCTTCTACCTCTCATCATCACCAAAGCTTTTTTGAAAATTTTTCAGACATCCACTCCCAGCCTTGCTACTAAAAGCATAACCTTGCTCCTCCAAGTAATCCAAAGAAATTAATTTTTTTCAACTCTGGTACATGCCTGACATTTGATAATGTATGAATGATCCCATCGTACACCCTCATCCTGATAGAGTCAATTCCAGCTACTTTGCATGGGTGATCATCTCTAAGGCTGACACTTCTACCATCGACCTTTTGGTAGGTAGCAAACCACTCCTGATGAGAAGTATAGTGGTGTGAGCAAGTTGAATTCAACATCCACATAGTATCATACTCTATGGATCTATCTGATATAACTAGCAGGTTTTCTCCACTACTCATAGAAGTTGTATTATCTTCCTTAATAGCCTTCCCTTTTTCTGATCTTAAAAGGGGACAATCTCTCCTCAGATATCCAGGCTGATGACATTTAGAACATTTCAATGTCATCTTCCTCTGATCGTAAGACTTTGACCTGCCCTTAGATTTTCCTCTTGTCTTCTCCTTTGATCTTTCCTGTCTTTCATTCATAGCCAAGATCTTAGACTTAGGGTCTTCCTTGCAGATCATTTTTCTTTACTTATTTGATCTGAGCACACCAACAATCTCTTCATAATTTAGGATCTCCTTTCCATAAACTATAATTGTTATGAGACCATCATACGAACCTAGGAGAGAACATAATAGCAGCAATGCCCGATCCTCCTCATCGATGTTCACATCCAAACTCATCACCTCAGAGCACATCTGATTGAACCTTTGGATATGTGCAACAAGATCTCTACTTTTGGGCATCCTCAGACTATACAGCTATTTCTTCAACCACAGCTTATTCATCATGTTCTTTCCCATGTATGTGTTCTTTAGTCTCTTCTAGAGCCCCTTTGCTATAGTTTCTATGCAAACCTCGAGCAAAACTTGATCAGCCAAGCACATCTAAATTGTGCTAAAAGTAATTTTCTTCAACTCTTCTCAATCCTCAGCACTGATCTTTTCTAGCCTTTCTTTTGTCAAGACCTTGTAGATCCTCTGCTAAACCAACAAGTCCTTTACTCTTTGCTACCTTAGAGTAAAGTTCTCCTTGCCGTCAAACTTCTCAAAATCCATCTTGCATCCACTTGATCCCATGACTTCAAACAAATCAAGAACAAATCTCTGACACCCTTCACGATCTCACACACCAGCAAAACTATCATTCAAAGAAGATCTAAGTAGCCCTAGATCCACTTTTCAAACTTCTGTATCACCGTTCCTCCGTGTAAACAATCTTCACTTTAGAGACAACCATGAAGCAAACAAGAAGTTTTAGGATAAAACTTGGTGCAACAGATACTGGATGTAGTAAATCCTAAATGTCTTCCTTTCTTCCATGCAATACCGCTCTGATACCAAATGTCGGGAATGCACGCTCTTTCCACATGGATCGGCATGGCCATCGGTGATTAGCCAAGCAACAAGAAAGTACTTCTTAGAGATTGTTGTGGAAGCACGATCAAATAATTCAAGGAATAGAGAAGAAGAAAAGAAGAGATTTTCGAAAAAAAAGAGCTTTTATTCAATATATTTCAACACACTTATAATCTTGATCTCTTTCCAGTATATATACTTTATAAAGGATCAAGCCCAAGCTCATAGAAAAACTCTCTAAACTAATATAACCCACGTACACAAAATAATAACCCATGAAAACTGAGCTGGCCTAGTTTCAGACTGAGCTGATTAACCTACAACTGAGCTGACCCAATTGTGTACCATGCCAATAGTCCAAAAATACTGCTTTCTATCTAAATCTTCCTCTGAGACCTAGCCAACCCAATCCTGCACTAAGCCGGTCCAGTTTGCAACTTAGCTGGCTTAGTCTCATGGTGAGCCGGTCCAATTTCTGAACTTTGCTAGGAGAGCTGATTTCTCTTTCTACTCGCTCCCATCTTTTCACAACCTATCTTCTCATGTTTTCAAGATTTGGGAGTGCTACTTCTAAGCTCACAGTCCCCCTACTCCTAAGTCCAAAGTTCGGACAAAGGAAGTACTAGTGCTTGTGATCATCGAAGTCCTATTTGGTCTCCCACCTTTGGGAGGTGAAATATTTTGGACTATTCGAATAGACACGAGAGTTCTTTTATTACTGAATGACCTGGGATGATCTAAAATTTTAAAATTTTGTCTGGCATGGAGCTCGATTGTACAGCATATTGATGATTTCTTCTAACTCTATAACAATAATAATGGGATGGACACATGGAAAGCCTGGATTCGACACTACCGATCTTCAATCATGATAGCTCGAGGACTCCACTAGTTATTTAAGCATCTTTCTTTCCTTCTTCCTCATTCTTGCTTATCTGAACTTCTTCTCCTTCGCTTCTTCTTTTCCCATTTCTTTTCTTTAACCTTGACTATCCTCATCTTTCTAAGATTTTTGGGTCTAACCACCCTGTTCCCATCCATTGTTTGTGACTCTGACCATCTCACTAAGCTCTTGGCCCATTTATGTTAGGGTCTCAACTCTTCCTTTAAATTTCTAGGTCTTTTTCCATTCTTAGGTATTTTTTGGGGTTTGCCTATTCTTCCTCTAGCTTTCAATTTCTTCCATCAATTTTTTTTTTTATTTTTAGTAAATGTTTCCTAAGTTTTTCTGATCCAAAATGGTCTCCAAATGTTCCTGGTCCACTCCTTCTAAGAACTCATCCAATCTGAGCCCTTTAATCCCTAGATCCAAGGGTGAACCCGATCTTAGAGACACAGCTCGGCCAACTTTTGTCCCCAAGGCCATTGCCTCTATACACTCCACTAAGAATCTTTCCCTTATGCGAGTTTGGTAAATGGTCCCTTCTGAGTATGAACTCAAACTTTTTGGACAGAATGGTCGAGCTTGTGCTCCTCCTTCAGGTTGATTTAATTTGCACACAAAAGCCCTTCCGACTGGGCTTAGACTATCCGTTCCCTTCTTTGTTGTTAAGCTTTTTCATTTTCTTGACATATCCTTCTCCTCGATCATCTCAAACTCCTTCCATTTCATCATAGAATTTCTAGCACTTTGCTTCTTAGCTAAAGTTCGACCTTTGATTTTCTTGATTTGCACTTTTTTCACCTTCCAGCGCCACTCTTTTGCTTAGGACTGGTGGTACATTTTGCCCCGGTTTGGTAAAAAGGGATTACACAAAGGTGCCCCTCCTCTATCCACAACTGAAAGGTAAAATTCTTCTTCATATCTAACCCCTCGTTTGAATTAAATTTTCTCCTTGAGGTTAGCTTAGGGATTCCATTCGTAAGGCTCTAAGTTTGGAGATGGAGGACCTTGACTCTACTAATATTTTGAAGAATTATAAAAGTACTTAGCTAACTCAATTGATAGATGACCGAACTCTTTATAACCTCGACCTGAGCCCCATTGACCTTGAAGGTATTAACTTGTATTTCTTTTTTGTCTCCTAATCTTTTTCTAACTTCGGCCTATCTATTTTCACAGAAATGACTCATGATGAGCTAAAATGATTGATAAAAGAACTCCAAGCTCAAAAGAGGAAAAGCAATGCCCCCAAAGAAATATCCAAGTAGGCCAAGAATGGTGACTTGAGCTTGGCCGTCCCAGCCCAGGCGACCCCCGCTCCAGTGGTTGAAGCGCCCCTACTGACCTCGAGCTCACCTATCAAGGTCGCTGCTCCAGTGCCTCCTGCAGAGAAGAAGAAGGAGGTAGAAAAGAGGAAGAAGTCGGTCGCCAAGAGAGTTCGATGATGAAAGAACTTCGAAGAATCCAGTGACACCAATGTCGATTTGGATCGAACTTCTTTTAATAGTTTGGGGATCATCCGACCTCTCATGGAGGGCTGCATTCTTTCGGATGTAATTGAAAAGATCCTTAGGATGGACACTCAGGAGAGAAAGAAAGATTCGTTCATGGTCTTTCTTGAGGTAATTGCTTCTTTATTTTCATATTCAGTTAGATGTATATGTTTTCTAGTAATAAGATTTATTTTGCTACTTGTAGTTGGGGCACTATCTATTCGCCAATGTTGAGATGGTCAACCTTCATGAGGCCGAGGCCTCAAAGGCCACAAAGGAGGCTGAAGCTGCTAAGGTGGAGGCCAAGCAATCCAAGGCCGAGGTTGAGCATCTCAAGAAGATGTACAAGAAGAACTCCATTGAGGTTGGGCATCTCCAGGAAGGACTCAAAAGGGTAGAACAGGCTTCAATGAAAATGAAGGATACACAGGCTTTGGAAGTGGAGAGGAGAAGGGGAGAGGTGGGTTGCTGAAGCTAAGAAGCAGGCCATCTTAGATTTTAAGATTTCGAGGGAACATGACGACATCAAGATTGAATTTGCTAAAGAAGCCTTCGGCAAGGGCTTTGATCTCTGCTAGTAGAGAGTCGCCGAGAGATTCCCCAAACTAGACCTCAACTTCCTAATGGACAGACTAGAAGATTTCTTTGATGATGAAGCCAAACCTTCCATAGCTAGAGCCAACCATCCCTTTGCCAGACCTACCACTGATGCTCCCAAGCCCATGGAGGAACTAGCACCAACCGAGGCCGCACCAAGTTCTCCTGCCGCCCCTCCATCAGAGGTTGACGACCTATTATAATTGTACTTTTTTTCTTTTATCTTTTATGTACTTAAACCTTTTGGGCAATGAAATTGAACTTCTTTTTTCATACCTTTGTATGTTGCAACATGTTAATGATTTAGAGTTTGGTTTGTAAATACTATCACCAAACTCAGTCATGGGCTGAAGCTACACCATTACCACAGGTTGTCCCTTTGAAGACTCACATGAAAGCTCTAAAAAGAGAAATTCCTCAAGCCAATAAGGAGTTGAAGAAAACCAAGGACAAGCTTTAGAAATCAAGGAGCAATTATGCAACAGCCTCTGCCAAGATCAACTGCCTGTGTCAACCTCAAAGCAAGCTTTCAAGGAATATACTTAAAAGAAATATCATCTATCCAAGAAGCTTGAACGGGCATTGAAGCATGCCAATAAGAAATCTTGGACTTTAATTGCTAAGATCTACTACCTTGAGGTCGAGCTTAGAAAAGCGAGAGAGAAGATCAAACAGCTAAAGAAGGGCTCGCTCTAGAATCATAATCAAGAGGAGTATGGCTAGGACTGGTCCAAGAGGTTCTCCGAGCTTCAAAGTTAGTTTCATGTCGTCAAAGAGGCATATAATACTTATAGGATAGGCTAGTGTGAACAAAATACTAATCTCAAATAGCAACTTTGGACAGCCAACGATGTGGTTGCCTACCTTCAGAAGTAACTGGCAGACAATGCTTAGACTAGCCTAAGTGGAGATTTGAGTGAACTTGCCTCACTGAAGAATAGTCTCACAAACCTCACTAAGGTATATAACAAGAACAAGTCTGAGCTCCTTCAACTGAAGATCCAAATGACATATTAGGAGAATACTATGAAGGATGTTGAAGCTAAATCTGCTATTATGTGAAAAAGATTGAGAGAGGTAGAGGAAAATGCTAGGAGAGCCTAGAAGCTGCTTGGTGAGAGTTTGGTGGTGAGGAAGGAGCTTGAAGATCAAGTGAATAATTTGAAGCATTCTTTAGTAATGGTTAGGGCCGACAGTTTGAATTCTGAGTAAGACTTCATTTTCTTCTCTCTTTTTTTTTGTAATCGATCTTGGTGACCTTTGTAACAATCTTCACTTAATGAAATGATATTTCTTTCCATCATTCTTCTTTGTCATACCTTATTTTGATGTTTGCTAAACTTCTCGACTATCATCGTATGCCCAAAGTAGGCTTTATTTTGAAATAGTAATTTTACTCAGTCTTTCATAGATCTATCCTTCTTATTTATAAACAAGAATTTTTCAAACTTACTTAGGACTAGATACATCCTCTTGTTTAAAAACTGGAGGACTTCACTCTCACTAAGATGATGTTGAACACCTGCTTAAGAACTAGAGGCCTTCACCCTTGTTAAGATGAGGTTAAATTTTTATTTAAAAATTGAAGACCTATGCTTTTGTTGAGACAACATTAACCTCATGTTTAAGAACTAGAGATCTTCATCCTCATTAAGATGAGATTAACCTCCTATTTAAGAACCAAAGGCCTTCATATCTCTCGTAAGGATCTTCATCCATGTTAGGATGAGGTTCACCTCCTATTCCTAATATGGTTAACCTTCTGTTTAAGAATCGAAGGCCTTCACCCTCGTTAAGATGAGGTTAACCTCCTGTTCAAGAATTAGAGGCCTTCATCCTTGTTAAGATGAGGTTAACCTCCTATTTAAGAATTGTAGGCCTTCATATCCCTCGTAAAGTTCTTCACCCATGTTAGGATGAGATTCATCTCCTGTTCCTAACGTGGTTAACCTCTTATTTAAGAACTAGAGGCATTCACTCTCATTAAGATGAGGTTAACCACCTATTTAAAAATTAGAGACATTCACCCTCGTTAAGATGAGGTTAACCTCCTATTTAAGAATCGGAGGCTTTCATATCCCTTGTAAGAATCTTCATCCATGTTAGAACGAGGTTCACCTCTTGTTCCTAATATGGTTAACTTTCTATTTAAAAATCAGAGATCTTCACCCTCGTTAAGATAAAATTAATCTCCTATTTAAGAATCAGAGGCCTTCATCCTTGTTAAGATGATGTTAATCTTCTATTTAAGAATCGGAGGCCTTCACATCCTTCGTAAAGGTCTTTACCCATGTTAGGATGAGGTTCACCTCCTGTTCTTAACATGGTTAACCTCCTATTTAAGAACTAAAGACCTTCATTCTTGTTAAGATAAGGTTAACCTTCTGTTTAAGAACTAATGACCTCCAGCTTTGTTTAAGAACAAAGCTCAGCTCCATCATTTCCTACCATAATTCAATTTGCATAAAAGATAGAAGTGTTAAAATAGAAAAAATCTTTTATTGAAGTATGGATATTGATAATATATTTGTCGATTTTTCAAATTCTAAGGTCGGGGTAGTGTAGCTCTATTAAAAAATATGCAGAATTTCATGCATACATTTTAAAATTTTTTCAAATTTATAAGCAACGAAAGACATAGATTAAATAGTTTAATCTAATTATGCATATGATCTAATCACTAAACCCTACATCTAGGACCTATGATATGTCATGATGCAAACATAAATCTATAAATAAATCAAGCATGGTTGGTACTAATCAAATTAATACCAAGATTTAGAACAGTTCAAGAAAAACCTTAGATCGTATCTAGATCAGATATAAAATCAAATCTTATACCTTTGCATAGGTAGAGAACTCCATAGCTAAAAATTAATATCATCCTTTGTTGCTTGGAACCACACAGCATCTGGTCTCTATGGATAGTCCATACAAAGCTACAACATAGATTGAAGGTTCATTGAATGAAGATCCGCTCGAAGTGCTAGCTTCTCATGGATCCCTTCTAATGGTTAATCTAAAAATATTCTTCGGATCTCTTAGACACTCCAAGAGATGAAGAACAAGAAGGACAATTAAGGGACAAAACCAATCCTTGGACCTCCCATAAATCAGAAAATAAAAGATCCAAAAGTTATCCTAAGAGAAGACTGATCTTCTCTTTCAGCACATCAATCTTTGATGTCCTGAATGCATCTCCATGCTAGGACAAGAGGAGACCTTCTCCTTTAAAATATTCTATGCTCCATAGCCCTCTCTCTACCTAATTTTCTAATGATAAAAATCTCACAAAAGATGAAGAAGAAGGGCTCTTAAAAAAATCCTAAGAGAAGATATTCTTATCTTCTTCTTCTCTCATCAGGACATGATCAATTCATGTCCAAAACAAACCACCATGCCCCAATTCCTTGGAGCATTCATCCCCCACACCCTCTCCCTCTCTCTTTCAATTTTTTTTGATAGAAAAATTACATAAAAAATAAGAATAAAAAGCATGAAAGAAAAACCATAAGAGAAGACAACCTTCTCTTACCTTTGTCTCTTCAAGACATCAACTTTTGATGTCTTAATGAAAGCCTCTTCTCCAAGGAACTTGGTGCCATCTTTCCTCATGCCCTCCTCTCCTTTTTCTGATTATGTGCATGGAATCCCATGCCTTTTTTATGCCAATTCCATATCTTATAGGAGGCGCCACAATAAAAGGAAGACTAGGTCAAATGACCTAGTCAAACTAGAATACTATGGAGGAGTTTGGGGGCGTCCAACTCTTGGACACCTCCCCTTAAGTTTTTGGCATGAGTAATAGCAAGGTCACATACAAAATTTTTGAGATTAGTGGTGCACATAGAAAGTGGCATGGGAAACAAATTTTCGTAGGAAGGAAAGAGTTTTAACAAATTAAAACTCTTTCATAGTTTGACCAATTCAAACAAGATTTCTAATACAAATTTTAAATATCAAAACCATCATGGGAAATGGGCGTGGAACTTCTTATTAGCATGAGAAAACTCATGCCAATAATTAAGAAAAGTGGCATGGCTTTTCTTCTCTTAGGCGCAAGGGAAGTATGGGATGAGTCCTAGTCCAACTAGGACTCTCCAATGTAGACTAGGTCAAATCTAATTTAAATATATTTTAAACCAAAATTAATGCAACATAATATAGGATGATCCTAGTCCAACTAGAAGTCCAATTAAATCAGATTTAAATCATATTGAAATTTAATTTAAATCTTAAATTAATTAGGAATTAGGTGCACTCATGTCCTAGTCCAACAAGGAATTGCTTTCCCTTAGAGTTAGCTTATCCAATAAACTAGTTGGACTTAACCTAATTAAGTCTAAACTAATTTTAATTGAATCTAATTCAATTAGACTCAATCTCAGCATGATTGTTCAATCAAATTGAGCCAATTAGCAATCCAATTGCTAATCGATCCTCCTGCAATATTTGCATTAGGTCAAATATTAATCGTATTGATTGTTTGACCTTAGAATGATTCTCAATCATCGATAAACCATCCGATCAGGTAGCAACCTCTTATTTGTATGATCCCATAGGTTCGAACCTAGGCTGGTAACTTAGAAACTAATTTCTATACCAATCAAAATGACCATCTAGCAATGATACCTGATGTCTGGATAGGTTGAATGTATGCAAAGCAACATTCTTAGGATCCTGATCTATGGTTACTGTATAATTCATTCCTATAACTAATACTCAAGATGACATCAAGTTAACTATCGATGCTCAGACAAGTCATCCATATTGTGTTTCAAATTTTGCAAATCTCGTGACTCCTCACGAGGATTATCCAAGACTAGATTTTTCTAAATTAAAATACAATAAGACATTCATTTCTTGAAGTTAATCAAGAGTGGTCAATCCCATCTTGACTCACACACCAGCTCTACAAGTACTTGACTATACCCAGAAACCTTTCAAATCTATATTAGAAATATAGGTAGTCTGGCACCAAAGTATAGTGAGTTACTTGCAAGTCACCATGATGATCTCAGGTCGGAGAGACACTTATACCCATTAGTCTTAGCTAGCTACTCTTGATAATAGAGTGATATATTGGTCATGTTCAGTGCAAATGTACTCCTACATCTCACCTGGATGCCATACCGGTGTCTCCATACTACTTGATTATGAAGACAATCAATGCATATAACATACGGTGATCTATAGTCGATAAGTTATTATCCTAATTAATAACTTATCATTTGATCATAAACTATTTATGAATCATCCGATAAATCCATCTTTATCGATTAATTATAGTTTTAAAGACTTCATCATAAGATAGGAGTTCATTTAAGAGAGAACTTTTATGATGAATAAGCCAAATAACTATTATTATTTGATAATTCATATACTAATTACAATCATCTACAACTTAGATGATTGACTTTAGGACACATTTTCTAACAACTCCCATTTGGACTGAAGCCAATCAGAATAATATAAAATATCCTATCTTCCACTTGAGTTTGTAGAACTCCTTAGTTTCGAGGCTCTAACAAATGGATCGATCAAGTTCTTCTTTTTCATTGATCTTCTAAAGGTCGACCTCACCCTGATTAAAATCTAAGATGATAGCAATGTAGAGTATGCTAGTCCTATGGTGCATCTTTGGTTCTTTAGCCTAAGTTATGGCTTTAATGCTACATTAGAACTAGACCATCAATGGAGAGTGCTTCTCCAAACTTGCTAATGAAACTTAGCAACTGCACAACCTACATGGTAGCATCAGATGCCATGATGTGCTCTATACTATTAATAGAATAGTCTATAATTTTCTACTTGGAACCTTTTCGATAGAGCGCTACTCCAATTAGGATAACTTCATGACCCGACATTCTCTTGCTTTCATCTTGATCTGACTAAAATTGAAATTAAAATATTCCATAAGTTTTAAGTCAGTATCTCCATATTTGAGTCACTAGACCTTAGTATTTTTCAAATTCTTAAAGATTATCCCTACAATCTTTTAGTGGTTCTCATCCAGATTAGAATGGTATCTGCTCACTACCTCTAGTAAGTATACCATGTCTGGTCTAATACATGGAGAAATAAGATGACAGGTAAACCTTTATTTCTTATAATGCTGGAACGTCATTCCCGATTAAGAAAATTTCATCCATAGATAACACAAGGAATAACACTACAGAACCTTTTGCCCACTTATAAATGCAGGGTTTCTCTTTGTTCATAACAAAGATGCATTCTATCTTTATAGGTCTCTACCTTTGTTCCAACTCTGAGATAATAGCCAAATGGGCTTTATAGGTCTCTACATTTCCATCTGCGCTATTCTGATCTTTTGAAAATCCATTCACACCCAATAGATTTTATCTCTTCAGGTGAATCAACTAGTGTCCACACACTATTGATTTTCATGGACTCCAATTTGGATTTTATGGCTTCAAGCCACTTTTTAGAGTCAGACCTCTGTATAGCATCGATATAGATGATCGGATCCTTGTTGTTCTCATCGAGCTCAATAGGATCATCATCCTGAACTTAGATATCAGAGTATCTATCTAGCTAATGTGGTACCCTACCGAATCTCCTTAAAGATGCCAAATTAATGGGCTCTAGGTTTGATCTAATCAAACCTAGTTCTATAGGTTACTAGATCATGTTAGTTCTTTATACCAATCAAACTTTCTTAAGTTTAACTTGACAGGCATCAATTCCTTCTCTAAGAAATTTCTTTTCTAAAAAGAATACCCTACTGCTGATGAACAATTTATATTCATTAGTATGGTAGAAATAATAATCCCTATAGACATACACCTATGGGACCAGGCTACAAGTTTATCCATGTGCAAATGTTTGATGTAGACCTGACAAACCTAAGCCTGAAGGTGAGAGAGTTTAGGTCTACACTCGATCCATATCTCATATGGAGTGTTTGCAATATATTTATTTGCAATAATTTTTAGAGTAAAACAAATAGTTATAAGAGCATAATCCTGAAGCAGGCAGACTAGTAAACTGCATCGTGGATCGAATCATGTCTAGTAGAGTTCGATTTCTTTTTTTCAATACACTATGTTTTAGAAGAAGTCCACTAAGAGAGAATCCTATTTTTTCTTAGATATGTCAAAAACTCACTGGATAAGTATTCACCTCCTCGATCTAATCGAAGAGTTCTAATACCTTTTCTAGTTTTTTTTTAATTTTATTATTAAATTATTTAAATATTTTAAATGATTCAAGCTAGATGCACCCATGCCTAGATAGTTCATCTATTATCATAATGAAATATAAATATCCTTGACATTATCTAACTTGGGTATTTAATCAATGTGTACATTATACTTAACAGGCTGTATAAATATTAAATATTATTTTTTTATTATCCATGTATTATTGTAACATCATTTATAACAATATTACAATAATCTCCATTTATAGATAAATGATGATCAACTTTAGTCAAAAGACCATCAAAGATCACTTCATTATAAACAATGGACAATAGTGACAGTCAATCTAAATGACAACATTTATATTAAAAATTAGCTTGATAATCTCTAAAGCTAGGATTGGAATAGGACTTCCATTCCTATCATTTAGGAATCTCTCATCATTTTCAAATATTTCACTTACCTAAAGTCCTTGCAATGAATTGCATAAGACTACCAGTAACCAATACCTAGGTAGTAGAATTACAAATAGAGAAATTTCAAGGTGTTATCATATAACATCCTTGATGAGCAACTTCTCGCTCCTTTCTCTTGATCAGCCTATTGAGGTCAAGAAAAGAAAGATAATTCTTCTTCCTATGGCACTACTTCTAGCACTAGAAGCACTTTGCTTGATTCTGGTTAGTTTTAGATCTTTTGTTTTGACTAAACTTGCAAGCCCCAGCATGAACCCTTTTGTGCTACTGAACCAAATTCAACTTTCAATACTAATTATTGAAGTTGGATCCCATAAGTCATCACTGTCTGATAGTGAATGGAGCAATTAAGGTTTAGCCTTAATTTGAATAGAAAAGAGAACATAGACCTAATGTATATGAATTATTTTAAGCCTAGAGACTTGGACTTTAATTTAAAGGTTTTTCCACTATTTTATACAAATTAGTAGTCTCTACCTCCCGTTCAAAAAATTACTTTAATTTTCTAGTAGATACTAGAATCCACATAGATTGGATACAAGCCTAACTTTGGTCGGTCGACCATATGCATCTATAGGTAGGTTCTTTAATCAATTATTTCTTCGAATAACTTCTAGTAATTTAATTTTACCCCAAAAATCTAATCAAAGGTTTTGGCCTCTACTGTAAGGATCTAATTAGGTCCAACCATTAACATGACCATACTTGGTGCATCTAACCAATGAATGTTTAAGCCTAACTTTGGTTAGTGAACCTAACCACCATTAGAGAGATACTTCTAAGTTATCATATTATGAATGATAATTTCATTAGTCAATAAGCACCAGGCCTTTGGGTCTCCAATGATTATTGAGTTAATGGATCCATTATCATCCAACTTAATGGAAGGCCATGACTTAGTTATTTTTTTAACTTCATCATTTTAAGGACCTAATAATTTTAGAGGATTTAAATTATTAATGATTTAAGGATATAGAAGACATGGACCAAATTGCTTCCAGTAACTTCACCAAGTCAAATCCTCCCACTGAGTTTACAAGTCATTGATGAGAATTATGATTAATTACAGTCCATGGATACCTAAATCAGTCTAACTAAATTTTTGTGACATAGGTTAGAATGAATCAATGAGCAACCTAATCAAAGGCTGATTAGCCACATTTGCCAGATAAGTGAGATCAGTGGGAGGTTCTGCTAAGGCTTGTCTTAGACACCATAAAAAATGGTCACGTAAGTAGGCTGCTAATTAAAAACCATCAATATAGAAATGCTAGACTTTTCTTAGACACCAATTGATTTATCAGTTTTGATTTGGTCTACCTAATGACTTTAGCTCGACCACTATGCCACAATAAGTATCCATTTGTTAGATGAATGGACTTTGATCAACTACAACTATTCAATTAATCTATAGAAAAAATGATCTAATACTAATTAACTATTAATTAGGTTTGATCAATTTTTTAACTTGGTTTATATTTAATCTAACCCTAGGTCTAATCCAATTAATGACCTGATCAAGCTAACCCATTATCCTTTAACCCATGTTTTATGAAATTATCTTAGGCTCTTCAAATCACAAACCTAGAACCTAAACAATCACTTAATTCTCAATTAAGTTCAAGGCTTATGGGTTGCATTTTGGAATGTCAGAACTAGTTTCTAATTTCAGGTTTTGAAATATTTTTCAAAGTGTAAACATTTTATAATGAATCAAATTTAATTTATTATTTTAGATCTAATTTATTCAATATTTTGATCATATCCTAGGATTTCGAATCTAGAGTTTTACAGAAAATAAGTTCATAATTTAATTTCTATAAAACAAAAATGTCATACATATTCTAGATTCAAAAATGAAGCTATATATCAATATATGCAACATGAAGATCTGGATCTAAACATGAAACATATCATATGGATCTAATCTAAATGATCAAAATCAAATCATAAACTAATTAATATTAGATTTAAAATTTAAAAATAAATTATAAATTACTTTAGATCTTATCTAACATATTTATGATTTAGGTTATTCTGGTCAACACAGACTAGGATAATCTCTCCATTGTAAAGGATAAACCTTACAGCAGGACAATCTTATAATCAGTATGTATGATCCGATATTATTTAGATCTAATCTAAATAATCTAAAATAGATCTAACATCTATTTATTTTAGATTTAAAATTAAAAAATAAATTATAAATTAACTTAGATCATATCTAACTTATTCATGATTCAATTTTATAGATTAGCATATGCTAGGACAACCTTTTCATTATAAAGAGTTAACCTTACAACAGGACAACCTTATATCAGTATGTATGATATTTAATTTTTATTTTTATATTTACTTTAAAATATATATAATTATGTCATAAAAGAACCTAGATGCTCTGATACTACTATTGAAAAATATGCAAGATTTCATGCATACATTTCAAAACTTTTTCGAATTTACAACCAATGGAAGACATAGATTAAACAATTTAATCTAATTATACATGTGATCTAATCACTAAATACTACATCTAGGATATATGACATGTCATGATGCAAATATAAATCTAAAAGTAAATCAAGCATGGTTGGTATTAATCTAATTAATACCTAGATCTAAAATAGTTCTAGAAAAATCCTAGATCATATCTCGGTCCGATACAAAATCAAATCTTATATCTTTGCATGGGTTGAGAACTCCATAGCTGAAAATTGATATCATCCTTTATTTCTTGGAGCCGCACAGTACGTCCGACCTCTATGGATAGTCCACACAAAGCTATAATACATATCGAAGGTTTATTGAACGAAGATCCACTCGAAGTGCTAGCTTCTCATGGATCCCTTCTAATGGTTAATCTAAAAATATTCTTCAGATCTCTTGGATATTCCAAGAGATGAAGAATAAGAAGGAGAATTAAGGAAGAAAACCAACCCTTGGATCTCCCATAAATTAAAAAATAAAAGGTCCAAAAATTATCCTAAGAGAAGACTGATCTTCTTTTTTAGCACATCAACCTTTGATGTCCTGAATGCATCTCCATACTAGGACAAGAGGAGATTTTCTCCTCTAAAATATACCATGCTCCATAGATCTCTTTCTCTCTAATTTTTTTATGATAAAAATCTCATAAAAGATGGAGAAGAAGTGTTGTTAAAGAAATCCTAAGAGAAGACCTTCTGTTCTTCTTCTCTCATTAGGATATGATCAAATTATGTCCAAAACAAGCCACCATGCCCCAACTCCTTGGAGCATTCATCCCCCATGCCCTCTTCCTCTCTCTTTCAGCTTTTCTCATAGAAAAATTACATAAAATGTAAGAAGAAAAATCTTGAAAGAAAAACAATAATAGAAGACAATCTTCTCTTACCTTTGTCCCTTTAAGACATCAAATTTTGATGTCTTAATGAAAGCTTCTTCTCCAAGGAACTTGGTGCCATCTTTCCTCACGCCCCTCCTCTCCTTCTTCTAATTATGTGTGTGGAATCACAGGCCTTTTTTATGCCAATTTCCCATCTAATAGGAAGCGCCACAATAAAAGGAAGACCAGGTCAAATGACCTAGTCAAACTAGAATTCTATGGAGGAGTTTGGGGGCGTCCAACTCTTGGATGCCTCCCCTGAAGTTTTTGCTGTGAGTAACAGCAAGGCCATGCACAAAATTTAGAAGATTAGTGGCACACACAAAAAGTGGTGTGGAAAACAAATTTCCATAGGAAGGGAAGAGTTTTAACAAATTAAAACTCTTCCATAGTTTGACCAATTCAAACAAGATTCCTAATACAAATTTTAAATCTCAAAACCATCATGGGAAAGGAGTGTGGAACATCTTATTGGCATGAGAAAACTCATGGCAATAATTATGAAAAGTGGCATGGCTTTTCTTCTCTTAGGCACAAGGGAAGCATGGGATGAGTCCTAGTCCAACTAGGACTCCAAAGTAGACTAGGTTAAATCTGATTTAAATCCAATTTTAAATCAGAATTAATGCAACCCAATATAGGGTGATTCTAGTTCAACTAGGAGTCCAATTAAATCAAATTCAAACCATATTCAAATCTGATTTAAATCCTAAATTAATTAGGAATTAGGTGCACTCATGTCCTAGTCCAACAAAAAATTGCTTTCCCTTGGAGTTGGCTTATCCAATAAACCAATTAGACTTAACCTGATTAAGTCCAAACTAATTCTAATTGAATCTAATTCAATTAGACTCAATCTTAGCCTGATTGCTCAATCAAATCGAGCTAATTAGCTATCTAATTGCTAATCAATCCTTCTACAATACTTGCATTAGGTCAAACATCAATCATATTAATTGTTTGACCTTAGAATGTTTCTCAATCATCGATCAACCATTCAACCAGGTAGCAATCTCTTTTATGTGTAACTCCATAGGTTCGAACCTAAGTTGGTAGCATAGGAATCAATTTCTGTACCAATCGAAATGACCATCTAGCAATGGTACCCAATATCTAGATTGGTCGAATGTATGCAAAGCAACATTCTTAGAATCCTGACCTATGGTTATCGTATAATTCATCCCTATGATCAATAATGCTTAAGACGACTTCGAGTTAGCTATCAACGCTCATACAAGTTATCCATATTGTATTTCAAAGTTTGCAAATCTCGTGACTCCTCACGAGGATTACCTAGGCCTAGGTTTTGCTAAATTAAAATACAATGAGATATTCACTTCCTAAAGTTAATTAGAAGTGGTCAATTCTATCTTGACTCACACATTGAATTTACAAGTACTTGACTATACCCAAAAATCTTCCAAATCTACATAGAAATATAGGTAGTCCGACATAAAAGTACAGTGAGTTGCTTGTAAGATATTTATATCCATTGGCCTTAGCTAGCTACTCTTGACAATAGAGTGCTACATTGATCACGTTCAGTGCAGATGTACTCCTATATCTCATCTAAATGCCACACTGGTGTCTCCACACCACTTGGTTATGAGGACAACCAATGCATATGATATACAATGACCTATGCTCGATAAATTATCATCCTAATTAATAACTTATTATTTAATCATGAACTATTTAAGAATCATTCAATAAATCCTTTTATATTGATTAATTATGGTTCTAAGGACTTCATCATAATATAGAAGTTTATTTAAGAAAGATAGAATTTTGATGATGAATAAGCCAAATACTATTATTATTTGATAATTCATATATTAATTTCAATCATCTATAACTTAGATGATTGGCTTTAGGACATATTTCCTAACAAGCTCCTCTTGGCTTCTTTATGTGATAAGTCCCTAGTCGAATGATTTCCTTGACTTTGTAGGGGCCTTTCCAGTTTGGGACAAGCTTGCCTTGATTCTGTATCTTAGAGACCTTCGCTCGATGTAGCACCAAGTTTTTGACCTTAAGTATCTTATTCTTGACTTTTGAGTTATAGTACCAAACTACTTTCTACTTATAGGCTGCCATCCAAACTTGAACGTTCTTCTGTTTCTCTTCTCGTAAGTTAAGATTTGCCCTTAGATCTTGTGAATTATTTTGCTCATCAAAGCTTTCCACTCATGCTGAGGGAAGTCTAAGTTTAACTGGAATAACCATCTTAGTTCTAAAAGCTAGAGCAAATGGAGTCTCTCTAGTAGGCAATCTCTAAGTGGTTCTATAAACCTAGAGTACATGGTAAAGCTCATCTATCCATGTTTCTTTTGCTCATTCAAGCCTTATCTTTATTCCTTGCAGCAGGGTTCTATTGGTTACTTCGACTTCACTATTTACCCGAGGATGGGCTATAGATGTTAAATGATGAGAGATGTTCAAATTTTTATAGAATTTAGTAAATTTCATCCCTACAAATTATCGTCCGTTATCAGTAATCAATGTTCGAGGCATACCAAATCTGCATACTATTGACTTCTAAACAAAATCTTGTACTTTAGCTTCAATAATTTTTATTAGGGGTTTGGCCTCAACCAACTTGGTGAAGTAGTCCACCACTAAATAAACTTTAATTATCCAAATGCTATGAAAAATGGCCCAAGTATATCCATCCTCCATTGTGCGAATGTCCAAGAAGTGCTTAAGGGGGTGAGTAGAGAAGCTGGCTATCGTTGAATATTGGCATTTCTTTAACATCAGTCACACTTTCTTACATAATCAACCGCATCCTCCTGCTTGATCAACCAATAATATCTCTGCCGAAGTAGCTTGTAAGATAATGATCCAGCTCTGAGGTGATTTTCATATACTCCTTCATGAACTTTCCTTAGGATATAATCAGCTTCAGTTGGTTGAAGGTATTTAAGGAGTGGCAAGGAATAAGATCTTTATATAGTTTGTTTTTATATAAGATGTAACGGGAGGCCTGATTTCTCAATTTTCAAGCTTCTTTAGGATCTTTAGAGAGGATGCCATCTTTAAGATATAGGACCAATGGATCAATCCAGCTGGGTTCATAGTTTACTTGCATTAGTACCTATGGTCCTCCAAACATGGATATTGAAGAATTTCAAAGAAACCTCTTTTGGCAACTCATTTGGAGCTAAAGTAGCTAATTTGGATAGAAGGTCAGCTCTAGGATTCTCCGCTTTTGGAATCTGCTGAACATCAAAACCATTGAAGATCGAGATCAACCTTTTTATTTTATCCAAATATTTCTTCATGTTTTCCTCCCGAGCTTTATAGCTACCATTGACATGTCCTACCACCAATTGCAAATTACTATAAACTTTCATATGATCTATCCTCAATTCCTTAGTTACTTTCAATCCTACAATCAAAGCTTCATATTTTGCTCTAGTATTGATAGTAGAAAATTCAAAGCACAGCATATATTCAGCATTAATCCCTTCTCAATTGATAAGGATTAAGCCTACATCCACTCCAGAAGTATTGGACGAGCCATCAACATATATGGCCCAAAAATCTTTAAGAAGATCTACTTTCTCTTCTGAGGAGTTCAGTGAGAGATCAGCAGTACCAATTTTCTGTTGGTTAGTCTCGATCGGATCTAGAACAATACATTTGACCATAAAATTGGTTAGTATTTGAGCTTTAATAGATGGATGAGGTTAAAACTTTATATCAAATTTAGTGAGCTCGATCATCCATTTTGCTATTCTTCCTAAAGTATTCAGCAAAGAATTATTTTTATGGGTTGATCTATGAGGAGTGTCACCGTATGCCCTTGGAAATAGGGTTGGAGTTTTCTAGCTGCAATCAACAAAGCATAGATTAGCTTTTTCAATTTGGTATACCTTATTTCTGCATCTCTTAGAACTTGACTTACGTAGTAGATCGACTTTTGAATTTTAGTCCTTAGGACTATTTAGGTTCGATAAAGAGAGAATTTATTGATTAGTTCTTAAAACTGTTCACGACCAAATGATAGGCTGTTAATAAGAATGATAGCATCGATCAAGTATACATCACTGTATACCATATGGATTGATAACCAAGGAGTGTGGAGATACTAGTATGGTATATAGATGAGATGTATGGGTACATCATCATTGAACGTGACCAATTCCAGAGTATTCTGCTATCGAGAATGTCTTTGATGGGATATAGGTATAAGTATCCCTTAGACTGAGATCACCTCAGTGACTTGCAATCAACTCACTGTGCTTTGGTACTGGACTAACTGAATTTCTAATTTAGTAATGAAAGATTTTTAGGCACAGTCAAGTACTTGTAAAGTTGGTATGTGATCAAAATGAAATTGTCAACTCCAAGAGTTGGAGAAGAATGTATCACTATATTTCAATATAGCAAAACCTTAGCCAGGATGATCAATCAGATGAATTTGATGTTTTGAAATACAATATGGACAACCTGATCAAAGTTGATAGTTGAACTCTGAGATGTCCTATGAGCATTTTGGTCAAAGAGATGAATTATATGAAAACTATATTCATATGGGTTCTAAGAATGTTGTCCAACCATCGGATACCATTACTAGATGGTTACTTTGATTGGTATAAAAATCTATTCTTATACTACTAGATTAGATTCAGACCTATGAGGTCATATATATTTGAGCTCATGATCTGATCAGATGGTTGATCAACGATTAAGAATCATTCTAGTGTTAAATGATCAATATGATTGACGTTTAACCTAGTGCAAGTGTTGTCGGAGGATTGATTAGCAATTAGATTGCTAATAAGCTTAATTTGATTAAACTAGAAGGCTAAGATTAAGTCTAATTAAATATAATTTAATTAAATTTAGTTTAGACTTGATTGGGTTAAGTCCAATTAGCTTATTGGATAAGCCAAGTACAAGGAAGAACTAGTCCTAATTCAACTAGGACTTGGGTCAACCTAATTTTCTAATTTGATTAATAAATTAAATTAAAATTAAATCTAATTAAATTAACTTTTTAATTAGATTAGGATCTAATTTAATTAGGTTGACTTTATTTTATTTTAATTTGGTTTGAGAAGCCACTTTGACCAAGTCATAGAAGATTCCTAGTGTGACTAGGGTAATCCACCTTGGGCCACCTTAGCCCCCCACTCCCCATGCCCTCTTTCTCTCTTAATTTTGTGTGACAAAACCTCTATCCCAGACCTTGTCATGCATTCCCTCCTCTCCTCTCTTTCTCATTTCAAAATTAGGTAGTGGACCTAGTCAAATAGGAAATTGGTTTTGGTTTCAAATCCTATGAGATAGAGTTTTGAAAAACCAAAATTCCTCCCCCGATGTGTCTCACCCTCCTATTTATTTTCTCTTAGATTTTCATGGTAAAAAGGAGAAGGTTTTGTGTGACTTTCTTATATGGTCCATGCCAAAAATATTAGAGGGGGTGCCCAAGAGTTGGGTGTCCCTTGTCTTGCCTAAATTGGACATTCCTTGTCTAGGTATTTGACCTAGACTAGGACTACTCTATATCTTTATATACAGGATGAATTTTGGGCCATTTTTCTAATATATTTCAAACCATTGAGAGGGCTTTTGGGTGTGTGAAAACTAGGGAGAAAGAGTTCTTGGGCATTAGGATTTTATGGACACTACTAGGTGTCTAGGTGAGAGAAAATAAGAAGAAGAAGAAGAAGAGTTCTTTTTCTAAGATTTTTCTTTGATCTCTTTCTCCTCGTTTAGAGATTTTTGAGAGATGTCCCAGGTTAAAAATCTCTTCCTCTTCCTTTTAAAAATTAAAGAGTCCAAGATTTGAAGAAGGTGGTTCCAGATCAACAATCAAAGAAGGATCAGTATAGTACTAGCATACCGTGTTGATTTTTTGCATCAGGACTTCTGATCATGATTCATGGGTTTGTGTGAATAACTCCTAGAGGCTAGATGTATGTATGACTTGCAACATCATCCTCAAGCCCAGATCAGCAAGTTAGAATATCTAACTTGCACAGATAATAGATCTGATCTATTTTTTTATACCTACATTAGATATAGTGTATATGCATGTTGATGTGATCAACATATTTTAGTTTCTTTCTTATATTTAATTTTTAATTTAATAACATACCATGATCGTATAATAGAATATTAGATTTTAGATATTTTTTAATATTTAAAATTATTTTTGATTAATTTTAGTCTTTCGCTATCTGATCTTGAAAAAGTTTCAAGATCTAGCCCTGAAACCCTAGATCTAATTCCTTCAATTGGTATCAGAGCCTAGATTGATTATTAGATGATTATGTGTGCATATTTAGATTATTTTTTAGATTATATCTAATTTATAATCTTATTATTAAATCAAAAATAAAAAATTATGATCATATGAACTACTATATGGTTGTCCTGCTATAAGGTTTATCTCTTATAGTGGAGAGGTTGTCCTAGTTTATGTCGATCTACATCTTATCATAAATTTGTTAGATATGATCTAATTTAATTTATAATTTATTAGATTTAAAATAATTTTAGATATAAAAATAAAAATTTTAGATTGCACCGACAGCTATAAGATTGTCCTACTGTAAGGTTTATCCCTTATAGTGGAGAGGTTGTCCTAACACATGCTGATCTAAAATATTGATCATAAAATTTTAGATTAGATCTAAGAGATTTTATAATCTAATTAAAAATATTTTAATCTAATTTTAATCAAAATAAATATATTAGACCTGATCTAAGGTAATTTATGATTGATTATAGTTAAAACTATTTCAATTACATGAACCTGTTTAGATTAGATCTAAAGTAGTTTTATGCTTATCTTATTTGCATATTAATTATGAATCAAATATGCAACTTGATTGATAGAACCATGTTGTAAAAATATTTTACAAACATGAAAATTATTTTTGAAAAGTTGAACCCCAACCCTTAGCCCAAAACTTAATTAAGAATTAAGAAGTTGTTTGATTAGGATCTAGGATTGTGAATTGAAGATCCTAAGACACAAATCATAACACATTGGGTTAAATGGGTTGTTGGAGATTAGGTCCATTAATTTGATTAGACCTAGGATTAGATTAAAGAATAGACTTAATTAGAGAATTGACTAAATCTAATCAATTGTTGTTTTAGATTAGGTCAAGGATTTTCTAAATCAATTACAATAGTTGTAGTTGATCAAGTCCATGTCTTTAACAAGATCCAAGATGGACTTGATTCTTGGCTATATGGTCTAGCATGAATTGTTAGATTAATCTAATTGAAGCTAATTAAACCAGTTGGTGTCTAAGGTAAACCAGACTGATGGTCTTTAATTGGTAGCCCGCTTACCTGACCATTTTTTATGGTGTTTAAGGCAAGCTTTGGTAGATACTTCCACTGATCGAACTTACCTGACCTCTTAGTAAAATTATATTTTGATAGGATCACTTGACTATTCAAGCTAATCCATGTCAGCTAGGTAAATCAGTGTAACTGATTTAGGTGCTCATAGACCAGCCTATTAATGGTCTCCCTTAAGCTGACTTGGTGAAGTCAGTGAGAGGATCATAGCAAGCTGATTCATCTAACCATCCCTCATCCTTAAATTAAATTCTCTAAAATTATTAGATTTTTAAAATAAAATAGTTATTATGATAACTAGATCATAGCCTTTCATTAAGTGGATGATAATGGATCCATTAGTTGGATAATCATTGGAGGCCCAAAGGCCTTGTGTTTATCGACTAATGAAGTTATCATTCATTATATGATTTCTTGACTGCATCTTTTTAAATGGTGTTAGGTTAGCCAACCAAAGTTGGGCCTAATTATTCATTGGTTGGATGGGCCAAGTACGGTAATGTTAATGGTTGGACCTAGCCGGACCTTTTTAGTGGAGGTGAAAGCCTACTAATTAGGGATTGGAGCAAAAAAAATAATTACTAGAAATTATTTAAAGAAATAATTGGTTAAGAATCTATCCTTAGATGTACATGGATTGGCCAACCAAAGTTGGGCTTGTGTGTAGTCTATGTAGATTCTAATACCCACTAAGGAATTAGGATAATTCCTCAAATTGGAGTTAGAGACTACTAATTCAAATGAAATAGTGAAAGAATCTTTTGATTAAAGTCAAAATTTTTAGATTTAATGAATCAATTACTAATTAGATTATGATTTTTCTTCATGTAGATATGGCCACTTTTCTATCACTCCGATCATTATTGGACAATGATAAGTTGATGGGACCCAACTTTGGTAGCTGGTATCGAAAGTTAAAGATAATCCTTGAGCATGAATGGATCCTATATATATTGATGGATCTTGCACCTGAGGAGCCAGCTGTCACTGCGCATGGAACAATCAGAGATACTTACAAAAGTGGTTCAATGATCGGACCATGGGATGCTGTATTATGCTGGCTGGCATTAGCGATGAGTTTAATTTCAGATTTAAGATGGCTTAGTCAAAGGACATGCTTCAGGTGTTAGAGAATTCTTTTGAAACATTCGATGACGTGGAGAGGCACAAGACTAGTTGTGCCATCTTCAATGCCAGGATGCGGGATGGAGCTTCTATAACTGATCATGTACTGTACATGATCGGGCTAATAGAGCGATTGAGTAAGCTCGACTTCTTTTTGCATGAATAGCTTGAGAAAGATGCAATACTGAACTCGCTGTCCAAGCCTCTTCTCCCATTCCTCACTCATTTTAGAATGACAAAGTCTGAAGTAGACTACCATAGGTTACTGGGGTTGCTTCAAAATTTTGAGAAGGATCACCAACTCCATAAGGAGTCAGTGAACTTAGTGGAAGGTTGATCTTCTAGTTCTCGACCCTTTAGGAAAGGAAAGAAGAACAAGAAGAAGAAAGCAAAGAAGGTGCAAGTTCAGGCTGGGACATCTATGTAGGACCAGATCAAGCCTGATAAGAGTCAAGCTGAATACTTCTTTTATAAGAAATGGAGGCACTGGAAGAGGAACCATCCTTAGTATATTGCCTCTCTGGACCCAAACAGGCACAGAAAGAAGCAAGCTACTACTGGACAAGGTATTTATACAATAACTCCTTGCAATTTCTCTATTTATAATTATACTAATTGGATATTGGATACTTGTAGCCCTTACCATAATTGCAATTCATTGCAGGGGTTGTAGGTTGGTAGGAGATTCGAGCAAGTTGAAAGCTTCCTGAACATTGGAGATGGAAGACCAGTTATAGTTCTAGCTTTAGGAATCCTAAAACTTGTATTTGAGTCCCATACCATTATTCTTAATGATTTTCATTTCTGTCCCAATTTCTTTTTAAATGTTATTTCTATAGGTCTTTTGGCCAAAAATGATTATGAAATTTCAATAAAGAAACAAGTTTATGATATCATTATGAATGGTGTTAGTGTTTTCTGTGGATATTTGAATAATGGTGTGTATATGCTATCACAACCTGTTAATGTAATCTATTCAATTGGCAAGTATCCTAGATTAGATAGTGCATCAGATATCTACTTATAGTACTGTAGGCTAGGTCATATAAAAAAGAATAGGATAAATAGATTGACTCAAGAGGGAATCCTCAAAATTAGTGATTATGAATCACTTCCAACCTATGAGTCCTATCTTTTTGGTAAAATGATCAAGTCATCTTTTACTGAAAAAGGTGAGAGCCATTGAGCTCTTAGATCTAGTACATACTGATGTATATGGACCAATGAGCATAAGTGCTAGAAATGGATATTTCTACTCCATCACTTTCATAGTTGATCTATCCAAATATGGATATGTCTATCTGATGAAATACAAATTGGATTGATTTGAAATGTTCAAACGATTCTAAAGTAAAGTAGAAAAGTAAGTTGGAAAGAGTATTAAAACTCTTCAGTCTGATCGAGAAGGGGAATACCTTTTTGATGAGTTTCTCATATATCTAGGAGAGAATGGAATTCTCTCCCAATGGACTCCTCCAGGAATACCACAGTATAATGGTGTGTCTGAAAGGAAAAATCGAACTTTATTAGACATGGTTCGATCCATGATGGGTTTTTCCAGCTTGCTGATATCCGTCTGGAGAATGCAGTCGAATCGGCTTATTATCTGTTAAATAGGGTTCTAAGTAAATCTATAGTTAAGACTCCATATGAGTCATGGACAGGGCATAAGCCAGCACTTTCATACCTTAGGGTTTGGGGGTGCCTGGCTTATGTCAAATGGTTAGTTATAGATAAACTTGAATCTAGGTTTGACAAGTACACATTTATAAGTTACCTAAAAGAGATCAAAAGATACTATTTCTATTATGTTGATCAATAAAAGATGTTCGTCAGCTTTAAGGCAATCTTTTTGAAAAAGAAGTTTCTTGGTGAAGGAACTACTGCCTTTAAGGGTGAACTTGATGAAGTTCAATAGGTAGAAAAATCGATACCTGTAGCTGAACTTGAGTCAGATTCGATTAGATCAGATTTAGAGCCTAATGTACTTGCACCATTACAACGATCCGGTAGAGTACCACATCATTCGGATAGATACTATGATTTCTTGATCTGAAATGGTGATTCCATCGAACTCGATGAGAATGATGAAGATCCGATTACTTATATGGATGCTTTGCAGAGATTCAATTCTAAAAAATGGCATAAGGCCATAAAATCCAAAATGGAGTCCATAAAGGTCAAGGATGTGTGGACATTGGTTGATCCACCCAAAGGGGTTAAACCCATTGGGTGTAAATGGGTCTTCAAAAGAAAAAGAAGCATAGACAAAAAGGTGGAGACCTATAAAGCCCATCTGGTTGCCAAGAGGTATCATCAACATTATGCTATTGCCTATGACAAGACGTTCTCCCCTGTGGTAATGCTCAAATTTATTTGGATAATGCTTGCAATAGCTATCCATCTAGACTATAAGATCTGGTAGATGGATGTGAAGACAACTTTCCTAAATGGAGAGCTGACTGAAAAGATATATATAATACAACCTAAGGGATTCACATCCACAGATGAGTCCATGGTATGCAAGTTTTAGAGATCCATTTATGGATTGAAGCAGACATCTGGGAGTTAGAACATGCATTTTAATAAGATGATCAAAATGTATGGCTTTGTTAAGAATGGAGAAGAGCCCTACATTTACAAGTGGGCAAATGGTCCAGCAGTGGTGTTCCTTATCTTGTATATGGATGACATCCTCCTAATCGAGAATAACATCCCCATACTACAGGAAATAAAAGTCTAGTTGTCATCAAAGTTCTCGATGAAGAACTTGGGTGAAGCATTCTACATCCTAGGGATGAAGATCTATAGGGATAGATCTAAAAGGATGCTTAGGTTATCCCAATCCACATACATAGATACTGTATTGAAGAGGTTTAGCATGGAGAATTTCAAAAAGGGCTATCTTCCGATAGGCAATGAAATTTTTCTCTCCAAGAAGGATTGTTCAACAACTTCTGAGGAGAGAGAGCGTATGAGTAGAGTTTCATATGCCTCAGCAGTGGGATCTATCGTATACGCCATGACATGTACAAGACCAAATATGGCATACTCACTAGTTATAGTGAGTAGATACTAGTCTGACCCTAGAAAAAATCACTAGAAAGTGGTTAAATCCATCCTTAAGTATTTGAGAAATACTAAGGACCAATGGTTGGTTTATGGCAAGTCAAATCTAAAACTTATGGGATTTACAGACTTCAGCTTTCAATCTAACCATGATAATAGCAGAAGTGTGTCAGGATATATTTTTACTCTGAATGGTGGAGCCATCTATTAGAAGAGTTCCAAGCAGCATACTGTGGCAGACTCTATTTGCGAATCAAAGTATATTACAACATCAGATGCCATGAAGAAAGCTATGTGGCTGAGAAAATTTATCATCGAGCTCGGAGTAGGACCCTCTCTATATGGTTGGGTCCTACTCTACTATGATAGCACTGGTGCCATAGCTTAGGCAAAGGAAGCAAAGGCACACCAGTGGACAAAGCACATCCTATTATGCTTCCACCTGATTTGGAAGATCATGGATCGAGGTGACATCGACCTTCAAAAAATCAATCAAAAGGAGAACCTGGCCGACCCTTTCACTAAAGCCCTAGCGATAAAGGAGTTTGACAACCATAAGTTGAAGATGGGTATTAGATACTATGCCAAGTTACTTTAGGACAAGTGGAAGTTGTTGAAAAATATGTCCCAAAGCCAAGCATCAGCCTGTTAACAGTTGAGCTATATTATAATTGATTCATTAATAAATAAAATATACTTTTGATATTTTTTATTACAAAGTATTCATCTTCTAACGAACTCCATTATTGTGATGAAGTCCTTAGGACTATTTAGGTTCAATAAAGAGAGGATTTATTGATTAGTCCTTAAAACTATTCACGATCAAATGATAGGCCGTTAATAAGAACGACAGCATCTATTGAGTATAGATTGTTGTATGCCATATGGGTTGGTTATCCTCTTAACCAAAAAGTGTGAAGATACCAATATGATATATAGGTTAGATGTATGGATACATCATCATTGAACGTGACCAACTCCAGAGCATTCTGCTATTGAGAATGTCTCTAATGGGATATAGGTATAAGTGTCCCTTAGACCTAAGATCACCTTAGTGACTTGCAAGCAACTCACCATACTTTGGGATCGGAATAACTAAATTTCTAATTTAGTAACAGAAGACTTCTGGGCATAGTCAAGTACTTGCGAAGTCGGTGTGTGATCAAGATGGGATTGACCACTCCAAGAGTTGGAGAAGAATGTATCACTATATTTCAATATAGCAAAAAATTGGCTAGGGTGATCCATCAGATGGATTTGACATTTTGAAATATAATATAGACAATCTGATCAGAGTTAATAGTTAAACTTTGAGGTGTCCTATGAGCATTTTGGTCAAGGGGATGAATTATATGGAAACTATATCCACATGGGTTCTAATGTTGTTCTACACATTCGACCTATCCGACCTTCGGATACCATTGCTAGATAGTTACTTTGATTGGTATAGAAATCTATTTCTTTACTATCAGCTTAGGTTTGGACCTATGAGGTCATACATATTAGAGCTCACAATCTTATCGGATGGTTGATCAGCGATTAAGAATCGTTCTAGGGTTAAACGATCGATACAATTAATGTTTAACCTAGTGCAAGTATTATAGGAGGATCGATTACTAATTAAATTACTAATTGGTTTAATTTGATTAAGTTAAAGGATTGAGATTAAGTTTAATTAAATATGATTTAATTAGATTTAGTTTGGTCTTGATTAGATCAAGTCCAATTGTCTTATTGGATAAGCCAAGTGCAAGAAAGAACTAGTCCTAGTTCAACTAGGACTTGGGTCAACCTAATTTTCTAATTTGATTAAAAAATTAAATTAAAATTAAATTTAATTTAATTAAATCTTTAATTTAGTTAGGGCCTAATTCAATTAGGTTGACTTGCTTTTGTTTTAATTTGGTTTGAGAAACCACTTTGACCAAGTCAGAAGATTCCTAGTGTGACTAGGGGAATCCACCTTGCGCCACCATAGGCCCCCAAGCCCCACGCTCTCTTTCTCTCTAAATTTTGTGTGACAAAACCTCTCTCCCAGGCCTTCTCATGCATGCCCTCCTCTCCTCTCTTTCTCATATAAAAATTAGGTAGTGGACCTAGTCAAACAGGAAATTGGTTTTGGTTTCAAATCCTATAAGATAGAGTTTTGAAAAACCAAAATTCCTCCTCCATGTGTGTCGCCATCCTCCCTATGTTCTCTCAGATTTTCATGATAGAAAGGAGAAGGTTTTATGTGACTTTCTCAGATGGTCCATGCCAAAAATATTGGAGGGGGCGCCCAACTCTTGGGCGCCCCTTGTCTTGCCCAAATTGGACATTCCTTGTCTACGTATTTGACCTAGACAAGGACTCCTTTATATCTTTATATATAGGATGAATTTTGGGCCAATTTTTTGATATGTTCTAGAATATTGAGAGAGCTTTTGGGTGTGTGAAAACCAAAAAGAAAAAGCTCTTGGGCATTGGGAGTTCATAGACACCAATCTAGGTATCTAGGTGAGAGAAAACAAGAAGAAGAAGAAGGGTTCTTCTTCTAAGGTTTTTCTTCGATCTCTTTCTGCTTCTTTAGAGATTTTTGAGAGATTTCTTATGTTCAAAATCCATTCCCCTTCCTTCTAAAAATTGGAGTGTCTAAGATTTGAAGAAGATGGTTCCAGATCAACCATCGAAGAAGGATCAACACAGTACTAGTATATTGTGTTGATTTTCTACATTAGGACTTCTGATCATGATTCGTAGGCTTGTGTGGAGGACTCCTAGAGGCCGGACACGTGTGTGGCTTGCAACATCATCTTCAAGCTTGGATTAGTAAGTTAGAGTATCTAACTTTTATAGATAATAGATCTGATCTATTTTCTTTATACTTGCATTAAATGTAGTGTATATGCATGTTGATATGATCAACATGTTTTAGTTTCTTTCTTATATTTAATTTTTGATTTAATAACATGCCATGATAATGTAATAGAATATTAGATCTAGGATATTCTTTAATATTTAAAATTAATTTTGATTAAGTTTAGTCTTCCACTGCCTAGTCTTGAAAAAGTTTCAAGATCTAGTCCTGAAATCCTAGATTTGGTTCCTTCACTGAGGTAGCTCTTCAATTCTTCAAAAGCTTGCTGATATTCAGAGGTCCAACAAATGTTCTTCTATTATTTAAGCACTCGAAAGAAAGGTATGTAGCATTCCATCCTTGAAATAAAATAATTTAGAGCCACAATCTTTCCTATCAGGCACTGAACCTCTTTTATTGTTTAGGGAGTGGCCATCTCTTGAATGGCCCATATCATCTCTGGATTTGCCTTTATGCCATGCTTTGACATCATAAATCCTAAGAACTTTCTTGAGGTCACTCCAAAAGTATATTTATTGGATTTAGCTTTATCTTGTATTTTTAGAGAGTGTTGAACGTCTCTTCCAAGTTGGCAATATGATTTTTTGAAGATAAAATTTTAACAAGCATATCATCGACGTAAACCTCCATGTTGCAGCCGATCTGCTCCTTGAAGATTTTGTTCACCAAGCACTTATAGATTGCACCTATATTTTTAAATTCAAAAGATATAACTCTGTAATAATAAAGATCACGGTCAATAATAAAAGTAGTTTTCTCCTCATCTTTAGATACCATATGGATTTGGTTATAACCAAATAAGGCATCCTTGAAGGTGAGGAGCTCGTGGCCCAAAGTTGCATCCACCAATTGGTCAATTCTAGATAGAGGATAGCTGCTTTTTGGGTAAGTCTTGTTCAAATCAGTAAAATCTATGTATATCCTTTACTTGCCTTTTACCTTTCTGACAAGAACTACATTAGCAATCTAATCTAGGTAGGATAACTCCCGAATGAACTTGGCTTTGAGAAGTTTGTCTACCTCATCCATGATCACCTTCTGTCACTCTCGCATAATGCTTCACTTCTTTTGCTTCATAGGTCGACGCTTGTGGTCCATACTCAGATGATGTTCTATTACCTCTGCATCTATCCCTAGCATATCTGTATGAATCCAAGCAAAAATATTGGCATTCCTTCATGGAATGATGACAAGCTGCCTTGTAACCTCTTCTTCCAAATTTGAGCCGATTTGAACTATATGGTCCTCATTCCCATCATTTAAAGAAACTGCTACAAGATCATTAATTGGTTCCTCCCGCTCTTCAGTCAAATTATCCCGAGCATCAAAGCCATCTATTGGACAAAGCTCGAATTGCTTTCCTCCTTGCAAAGCAATTGTATAACAATGACATGACAGGGCTTGATCTCTTCTAATTTCTCTGACTCCAAATTCTGTTGGAAACTTCATTTTGAAATAGTATGTCAATACCATAGCTCATTGTGCATTTAGTCCGGATCAGCCAAGAATTGTATTATAGGCAATAGGAGCCTTTACCACCAAAAAATCAATCTAAATTTTTGATTGCTTTGGATACTAACCTGCCATAACTGACAGAGTGATTATTCCTTCAACTGGTACAGTATCACCGATGAACCCCACTAATAAAGAGCTTAGTAGCCCCATGCAACTATCAGGCATAGATATCTTAGAAAAAGCATCATAAAATAAGACTTTGACAAAACTTTCATTATCAACCAAGACACAACATACATCATAATTGGTAATATTTAAAGAAATTATAACCACATTATCATACAAAAATTGAACCCCTTGTGCATCTTCTTTGATAAAAGTAATGGGTTCTTTAGTTCTTTGCTTCTTCACTGGTTCTATCGATCCATTGGCTTCTTCTTGCCTATGTCTCCTAGCTATTATGTTGATGATTCCAAGTGGGGGTTGCAAGGGCAAGTGTGGTGCTCCCAAGTTTTGGAAGATCATAAAGAAGTCAAGATGGTGGCTCCTGAAGGCTAGGATTGGCCAAAGATGTATTTGCAAAGATAAAGAGATTGGCACACGGGATCGAGCTAGCTCGAATATGAGCCGAGCTGACTGTCTCAAGTAGATAAAAGACATGGTTCGAGGAGATGCAGTCGAGCTGGCTCGGCTTCTGACCAAGCCAGCTCGACGATGGCGAATAGATCTAAATGGGTTTTCTGTTTGGTCTTGGATTGGATCTAATCCAAGGGATCTTAAGGCCTGGTATGAGAGGTCTTAAGATGGCTAATTCATGTATTAGGCTAGATCTTTAGTCCAGAGGATGAGAGCATGCAAGACATGGATTTACATGGGCTTGGATGAGTGTTTTCATGTATGGGTTAGTCGAGAAAAGTTTTTTTAGGGCTGTGTCATGTTGACTCTGGGTATCTATATATATACTTGTTTATGTAGATTACATATAAGAGAATGAATTGAATCCCTTTTCTTCCTGAAACCCTTGCTTTCTCTCTTTCTCACTTTATCGCTGTCTCATCTTCTTATGATCTGATCTTTATCTTTTTTGCTATCATCTTCAACTTGCTTCCTCAGAGTTGGTAGAAGGTACGAGGAATTCCACAGATTCAAAAATAATTCATAATAAGTGGTATCAGAGCCACATTTGTGGAAGGAGGAGAAGATGCCTGAAAGTTGAAATTTACACAAAAACCTTGGATCTATGTTGCATTTTTTTTTTGGCTTGCATCCAGCCATGGGAAGCAACGTGAAGGTTGATTTTGAGAAGTTTGATGGAAAAGAAAACTTTTTCATTTGAAAAATTCATGTGGAAGATCTTTTGGTTCAAGTTGAATTGGATCAGGCATTGGAAGAGAAGTTTGAAGGGATGTCAGATCGCCAATGGATGTCTCTAGAAAAGAAGGCCCACTCTGTGATTAGAGGATGCTTGTTAGATGTGGCACTCTATTCAATTTTAGTGGAGGGGACCCCAAAAGACTTGTGGTTAAAGTTGCAAACCATGTATATGGGTAAGAATATGTGCAACAAGTTGATTTTGAAGAAGAGACTATACAACCTTGGGATGCAGAAAGGTGGAGATGTCTTGGGTCACATCCAAAAATTCGATCATATATGCAATGAGTTACTGAATATTTGAGTGAAGATGGAGTAAGAAGATAAATCATTGCTTCTATTATGCTTGTTTTCCTCATCCTATGATCCATTGGCGATGATGCTGTTCTATGGTAAGGAGATCCTGGAGTATGAAGACATGGTCTCGGTATTGCAAACAAAGGAACAGTAGGAGAAGTTGACCAAGAAAGGTATTTCCCAAGAGGGCTTGACCATGTGGGAGAGACCTAAAAGATCAAAAGAGAGAGACAAATCAAGGGGATGATCAAAGTCTCTGAAGAGCAAGAATAGGAAGGAAGCCAAATACTACAAGTGCAATGAGATCGGGCACTTCAGGCGTGATTGCCTGCAATGGAAGAACAAGAAGGAAGAAAAGAGTGGATCTGATGTGCTGAGTATAGTGGCTGATAGTGAGGTAGAGGATGACCTCTTGGTTGTATCAGATGGTCACAGAAGATACAACAGATGTATGGACCCTGGATTCAGCCTGTTCGCATCACTATACCCCAAATCGCTCTTGGTTTGTCTCATCCACCAAGATTGATGAGGAAAGTATGACACTTGAAGATGATCACCCAAGTAGAGTCACTAGTATTGGAAGCATCAGGATGAGGATATTTGATGGGATGGTGTAGACTCTCACAAATGTGAAGCACATTCTAGATTTGAAGAAAAATCTCATGTCACTAGGCTATCTGGAGTAGAGCGGCTGCAGTTTCAGTAGTCATGCCAGGAGTGGAGTTCTCAATATCTCCAAAGATGCTATGGTGGTGATGAGGGGTAAGAGAATGGAGAATAACCTCTACAAGCTGGTTGGATCTATGGTGACCAAAAAATTTGATGCAGCGACAACAGCGCAGAATCAGCATGGGGCTTACTAGTTATGGCACTACCGCCAAGGCCACATGGATGACCGTGGGATGAAGGAGCTGAGCAAACATGGTCTGATTTTAGATCTGGATGGAGGTGTTATAGAGGTACATAAGCCATGTCAGATTGATAAATAGAGGAGAGTACAGTTTGTCGTTAGTTCAGCCCATAGTGCAGCCCCATAGGAACTAGTTCACATTGATGTGTGGGGGTAGGCTCCATTTCTGGCCAGAAATAGAGCGAGATACTTCTTGATCTTTATAGATGATTTCTCAAGAAAGGTATAGATCTACTTCATGAAGGAGAAATCGAAAGTCTTCACTAGATTTAAGGTGTGGAAAGCTGAGGTGGAGAAGGAGACAGATCAAAACTTGAAGTGTCTACGATAAAAAATGATGGAGAATATACCAGCAAAGTGTTCTAAGGCTTTTGTGAGGAGTGTGGTATCAAAAGGTACTTCTCAATAAAAGAAACTTCTCAAAAAAATGGGATGGCTAAAAGAATTAATAGAATCTTTTTGGAAAAGTTATGTTGTATGAGGCTGCAGGCAGGGCTTTCGAAGGCGTTCTAGATTGATACAGTGGATGCAACCTGTTATCTGGTGAATTGATTACCTCATACAAAGTTAGATGGTGGTATTCTAGAGAAGAGATGGTTTGGAAGGAAGATTGGGCTAAGCCATCTAAGGTTTTTTGGGTGCACGGCTTTTGTGCACATTGGTGCTGGTGAGCGGAGCAAGTTGGATGCTAGATCAAGAAAGATGGTGTTCTTGGGATATCCGTGAGGAGTTAAGAGATACTAGCTATGGGATCCTTTGAAGAAGAAGGTTGTCATTAGTAGGGATGTCACCTTCGATGAAAATTCAGTTCTTCAAAGGCGAGATGGCATGAAGGAGCAGCAAATACAGTAGGATGTCCAATAGGGCAGCACTAGATGGTTAACATCTTACTCTATTTTGCCACTTATAGATGCATCAGGAGGACTTAGTATTTAGGTGGAGCACTCACTGGAGGTTTCTCCATAGGTGGAGAGAGCTCAGATAGGTAATGAAATTCAGGAGGCCTAGCAAGAGCAAGCTGGACCTAGAATGGATATCGGGGTTGCATTGTACAAGCCCAAAAGGAACATTAGGCAACTAGAACGATACGGCTACAAAGATACACTGTCATATACCCTAGTGACAGCAAACGGGGAAGCATACACCTACAAGGAGACTATGGATAGCTAGGACAAAATGAGGTAGATCCAAGCAATGTCCAAAGAGATGCAGGCTCTCCACAAGAATGAGACGTGGCATTTGGTGCAGTTTGAAGGAAAAATCTTGTTTTCCACTGCAGGATCGTGCAGATCTGATCAGATCTGAGATGAAGTTTTTTAAAAATTTTTAAATAATTTGATCAGATCTATGAGTTCTCAGATCTAATTATGATGATCTGATATTAAAAATTAAAATAAAATTAAATTAAATTTAATTTCATACCTTGTTTGGGTAATCTGATTATCTTGCGATAATCTTGATGTTTTCTAAGGTTCTAGAAGAAGCCATGCATGTGCCTAGCCTCTATCGGTATCCACTTGGGAAGGATCTAGATATCATCTTCTTACAAATCTTACCTCTAAAGATCATATTGGAATTTGATCTGAAAGTTCTTCAAAAAATTTCTGAAGGCAGCTTGTTTGTCTCATGAACACGGTCGCGTAGATGCTGAACATTTCATAAATTTGATTGGATCTTCTTCTCAAATTTGTGCCTAACTTCTTAGGCATGTAGAAGAGAGGGAGAGAGAAAGGATAGAGGAGGTGTGGAATATTTGGAATGGCAGCCTTTGGTTATGAAAAATATTTCTACATGAAGAGCCTTGGCATAAGGGTTCTTATACAAAAGCATAGCACCAAGTTAGAGTCCCTCTTTGACCAAAATTCTCTTTTTCTTGACCATTGAGACCCCTGGACTTCATCTCCATGAAAATCTTCAGATTTCATGTGATTTTGATGCCAAAAATCAATCTAGAAGGTGATGGCATGAGTAGATAAGGAAGAGTCCACTATGCCTAGGACTCTTCTCTCAAGAGTTTGATCCAAATCAAACTCTATCATAACTTAGTCTAGACATCACCAAGAGTCAAGAAATTTAGTACACCTAATGTATAATATGTACTCAATTACATATCCAAAAATTAGATCAAAATGATTTTTAGAGAAGTTTCTAGAATCATCTGATTAGGTAACCCTCAATTCTCTCAAACAAGTCAACTTGTGACCCTAGTCCAATTTGACTATGAATGGATTTAATTTCTATAATTAATCTGATCTAGACTTATTCCAGTCAAATGAAAATAAATCCAATCAAAATACAAGAATGAGTCAAATAAAATTTGACTTTGTTGCGATGAATCAGAAAGATTTCAGAAGGAGAAAGTCAGACTCAATAATGTGCTAGCACGATTACCTTGAACCTGATTGGATCTAATCCAAATCAATCAAATTGGGTTAGCTCAATTGATGATATCTAGATCCAAACCCTTATTTGTATGATCTAATTAGGTTCAAATCTATATGGTAATAGGACATGCCATAATCTTCATCATCGACATCATTGAAACATCTTTCGACGGACCAAAACTTTTTTGATTCATACAATTGGAATAATTGATTATCAAAATCATTCTAATTGCTCCCAAAATCCACTAGTGACACCTAATAGTATATGGTGGCAATCCATCAAAACTAAAAATAAACCTCTCGATGCAGTTATCTATGTGATTGTGTTCTTTTATCTTGAGCCCGATAGGATTAGGGTTAAGATGAACTCGTCAAACCCAATATCTGTCATATGAGTTAATCATTCGATTTGAGTTCAATGTGAAATCCTAATAGAAACTCTTTCTATCATCTTCACTCTACCATGGCCATGGGCTTAAGGACTCAATCTCATGATTATCATAGGGCTACTCCTCACCTATCGAGGTAGATAGATTCCCTTATTGGTGCAATCCAATTTCTACAATGAACATGCTATAGGCAACATACACCTCAGGATTCCATATGGCTAGGAGATCGAGTTATGATGTAGTCAAACTATAACACCCTCAGGATGAACTATCGATGTACTTCAGATCAAAGAACCATACACACCACTACAGCATCGAGTCAGTCATTGACGATAAGGTAGACTTCCTTATAACTACTCGAGGTGGTCACGCTCAGTGCCCTCGTTCTCTAACAAGTATCTATACTCTTACTCTAGTGTCTCTACATCATAGATTTAAGATACATCAATCCTAAGAAAGTGATCGTATACCAATCTTTTGGATCGATCACCATTCTCATGATGATCCTACAATTGGGAGCATTTTATGAGTTAATTATGAAAATTCATATCTTAAATTTTCAACTCTTAAAAATATGAATTGTCATTATTGTTAACTCAAACAATGTATCATAGACACTTTTAAATATATACTATGATAGAAAAATAATTTATTTATTAATTTATAGTCAAAATTATAAAATTGCTCTTAGAAGTGTATTATAAGTGACAACTAATCTGACTTCTAGGACACACATCTAACAAACTCCCACTTGACCTAAAGTCAATTGGCCATAAATCTAAGTCCCATCTTCTTAAGATGGGCTTCGATCTTCTGCTGGCTCAATGGCTTTATCAGTGGGTCAACAGCATTATCTACAGTGTCGACTCTCTTGACCTCGACGTATCCCTTCTTAAGGTAATCATGGATGAGGTGGTATCGCCGCTCGATGTGCTTGAATTTTTGATGAGACCTCGGCTCCTTAGCTAGGGCTATGGTGCCATTATTATCGCAGTACAGAGGGATGGCATTTGATGGCATCACTTTGAGCTCTGTGGCAAACTTCTGCTACCAGAATGTCTTTTTTGCAATTTTTGATGCAGCGACGTACTATGCTTTCATGGTGGAATCTACTATCACCGTCTGCTTGAAATTTTTTTAGCTGACAGCACCAACATTATAAATAAATAGACTTTCAGATGTCGACTTTCAATCATCTACATCAAACATAAAATCTGAGTCTGTATACCCCTGGACCTGAAGTTCTCCATTATGAAAGACTAGAAACATATCCTTAGTTCTTTTCAAGTACTTAAGGATACATTTCACAGAAGTCCAGTGCTCTTAGTCTGGATTTGACTGATAATTGATCGTGACACTCACAGCATGGGCAATATTAGATCGTGTACATAACATGGCATACATGAGGCTACCTATTACTGAAACATAAAGGATCTTGCACATGCATTCAATCTCCTCAGATGTGTTGGGACACATCTTCTTGGAAAGATGAATGCCATGTCTGAAGGGTACCAATCTCCTTTTGGAGTTTTCCATGCTAAACCTCTTTAGCACCTCCTCTATGTACATCTTCTATAAAAGAACCAGCATCCTATTTGGTCTATCTCTATAGGCTTTAATTCTTAAAATAAAAGATGCCTCTACTAGGTCTTTCATGGAGAATTCTTTAGACAACCACATTTTGATTGTAGTCAACATAGAAATATCATTTTCAATTAGGAGGATGTTATCTACGTATAGTACGAGAACGACAATAGCACTTCCACTGACCTTTTTGAAAACACAAAGCTCCTCCTTATTCTTGATGAATCCAAATGATTTGATCACATCATTGAAATGAGCATTCCAACTTCAAGATGCTTGCTTAAGTCCATATATGGACGTTTACAGCTTGCAGACCTTATGATTAGTATCACTAGATGTGAAATTCAACGATTGTTCCATATAGATATCTTTCTCAAGATATCCATTTAAGAACATTATTTTCACATCCATCTACCATATTTCATAATCAAAATAGGCTATAACAACAAGCAATGTGCGGATGAATTTGAGCATGGCTACTGGCGAAAAAATATTCTAATAGTCAATACCTTCGCACTAACTATGTCTCTACATTCCTATCGATACCTATCTTTCTCTTAAAGATCCATTTACACCCAATAGGTAAAGGAAAATCCTGATTTCTTGGATCAGGTTCGTTCAGATCAGATTGGATCAAGAGATATATTTCAAAAAAATTTTTCTTTGGTCCTAATCAAATCTGAGATATTTTAGATCTGATTCTTATTATTCTAATAATAAAAAAAAATTAAATAAATTAAATCAAATTTAATTTACCTTGATGCAGGGTAATCCTATTACTCGTTGATGATCCTGTGAGCAGCAGAAGGTTCTGGATCTAGCCACGCAAGTGCCTGGCCTCTATCAGTATCCACTTGGACTAGATCTAGAGATCCTCTTCTTCTCTATCACATCTCCAAAAATCAAATTTGGATCTGATCTGGAGGATCTTCAAAATACCTTTTGAAGATCAGCAGTTGTCCTTTGCAGCAGCGCAGTCTTCTAGCTTTCTATCATCTTTCTCTCATGTAGATTGTACCAATTAGGATCCCAAACCACTTTGGGCATGGAGAGGAGAGGGTGAAGAAGGGCTTGGCATGGAGGAGGAGGAGAGAACCAGCCTTGGGGTGTGGAGAATTCTTAATACTCTTTGAGTTGGGCGCAGGGTCTTATTTATAGACTATGCATGATCCAACTCCTCTTCTTCCCAACCAATCATAACACTTTGTGAAATTAGATCTAAATCTGGTTGGTGGGAATAGAGTCCCTTCGATTCCTCCTTGGATGGCGCCTAAGACTAGTCAAACTTGGTTCTTAGGAGAAGTCTAATCGAAATCCAAAAAGAAGATGGAGTCCCTGTCCAACAGGGACTCCAAGGCGCTTCCTGCTTGGGCGCACGCCAAGTGTGGCGTGCGTCCTCCTCCTTGCCAAGTTCTGGTAGGAGGACAAGCCCCCACCAGCTTTCAATAGGTGCATGACACGTGGACAGAAGTCAAAGTATCAATGGTCAACATTTGACCAGTCAAAAGTCAACTTTTGACCAAAGTCAAAGGATGAGAAATGGTAGGTGACCAAAAATGGCAGGTATTATCTTACAAAATAAGACAACCCCTCTCTGACCTGGATAGGCTCCAGTCAGATCAGATGAAGGCCTTTGAATGAGCACAAACTCCTTTGGCTCAGTCAGGACAACTATTTATGATAGTAAAAGAAGAACGTTAGGTTCAATCGAGTGCTAGCATGATTTTTTTGAATCTAATTGAATCTCATTCAGATCAATTGAACTGGATTAGTTCAATTGATGATCACCAAATTCAAACCCTTATTTGTGTGATCTAGTTAGATTCAATTCTGTATGGTAATGGGATATGTCATGATCTCAATCATCGACATCATCGAAACTCCTTTCGATGGATCAGAACTCTTTTGATTCAAATAGCTAGAATGATCGATCATCTAAATCATTCTAATTGCTTCTAAAATCCATCAGTGACACCTAGCAGTATATGGTGGCAACCCATCAGAGCTGAATGTGAACCTCTTGGTGCAGCTACCTGTGTGATTAAGTTCTTCTATCTTGAGCTCCGATCAGATTAGGGTTAAGGTAAACTCATCAAACCCTAGTTTCTATCATATGATGTAATCATTCGATTCAAGTCTGATGTGAAAACCTAAATAGAAACTCTTTCTATTATTTCACTCTGCCATGGCCATAGACTTCTGGACTTGATTCTCATGATCATCATAGGGCTGCTCCTCTACCATCGAGGTAGATAGATTCCATCTTGATGCAATCCAATTCCTACAATGAACATGCTATAGCCAACATACACCTCAGGGTTCCGAATGGCTAGGAGACCGAGTTATGGTGTAGTCAAACTATAACACCCTCAAGGTGAATTGCCGATGCATCTCAGGTCAAAGAATCAGACACATCACTGCAGCATCGATTCAGTCATTGATGAGAAGGTAGACTTCCTAATGGCTACTCGAGGTGGTCACGCTCAATGCCCTCATTCTCTAACAAGTATCTGTACTCTCATTTTGGTGTCTCCACACCATAGACTCAAGACTCATCTACTAAAGAGAAGCGATTGTACACCAACCTTTTTGATCAATCACCATCCCCGTGATGATCCTATGGTTGAGAGCATTTTATGAGTTAATAATGATTATTCATATCTTAAATTTTCAACTCTTGAAAATATAAATTATCATTACCATTAACTCAAAGGATGTATCACAGACACTAAATACACATATATGATAGAAAATAACTCATTTTATTGATTATAGTTAAAATTATAATTTTACCCCTAGAAGTGTATTATAAGTGTCAGCCAATTCTGGCTTCTAGGGCATATATATCTAACAATCTTCCACTTGTCCTAAAGCTAATTGGCTACAAGTCTCAGTCCCATCTTCTTAAGGTGGGCTCAAATTTTTGTTGTCCCAACGGCTTTGTAAGTTGGTCTGCCGTATTGTCTATGGAGTTGACTCTCTTGACCTCGACGTAATCCTTCTCGAGGTAATCGCGGATGAGGTGGTATCGCCGCTTAATGTGCTTGAAATTCTGATGAGACCTCAGCTCCTTAGCAAGGGCTATGGCACCATTATTGTCGTAGTATAGAGGAATGGCATCTGATGGCATTACTCTAGTTTCTGCAGCAAACTTCTTGTACCAGAATGCTTCCTTTGCAGCCTCTTATGCAGTGATATATTCTATTTTCATGATGGAATCTGCTATCATGGTTTGTTTGGAATTCTTTCAGCTGACAGCACCACCATTGCACAGAAACAGACTCCGAGATGTTGACTTTCGATCATCTACATTGGACATGAAATCCGAGTCTGTGTATCCCTGGACATGGAGTTCTCCATTACCAAAGACCAACATCATATCTATAGTTCTTCTCAAGTACTTAAGGATACATTTCATAGAAGTCCAGTATTCTTCACCTGGATTTGACTGATATCTGCTTGTGATACTCACAGCATGGGCTATATCAGGTAGTGTACATAGCATGGCATACATGAGGCTCCCTATTGCAGAAGCATAAGGGATCTTGCTCATGCATTCTATTTCCTCAGGTGTGCTAGGGCACATCTTTTTAAAAAGATGAATACCATGTCTGAAGGGTATTGATCCCCTCTTAAAGTTTTTCATACTAAACCTCTTTAGTACTTTCTCTATGTACATCTTCTGTGAAAGTCCTAGCATCCTATTCGGTCTATGCCTATAGACCTTAATTCCTAGAATAAAGGATGCTTCACCTAGGTCTTTCATGGAGAATTCCTTGGACAACCATAATTTGACTGTCGTCATCATGAGAATATCATTTCCAATAAGGAGGATGTCATCCACGTACAGTACGAGGAAGACAACAGTGCTCCCACTAACCTTTTTGAAGACACACGGTCTTCTTCATTTTTGATGAAACCAAACATTTTGATCACATCATTGAAATGAGTGTTCTAGCTTCGAGATGCTTGCTTAAGTCCATATATGGACCTTTGCAGCTTGCAAACCTTGTGATCAGTATCACTGGATGTGAAACCTAGCGGCTATTCCATATAAATATCTTCCTCAAGATATCCATTTAAGAATGTCGTTTTCACGTCCATTTGCCATATTTCATAATCAAAATAGGCTGCAATGGCAAGAAATGTGCGGATGGATTTTAGCATAGCCACTGGGGAAAAGGTATCCTGATAGTCAATGCCTTCGCGTTGACTATAACCTTTTGCCACTAGTCTAGCCTTGAATGTCTCCACATTTCCATCTGCACCAATCTTTCTCTTGAAGATCCATTTACACCCAATAAGTACTATACCTTTTGGTGGATCTACCAAGGTCCAGACTTGGTTTGAGTGCATTGAGTCAATTTTTGACTACATTGCCTCTAGCCATTTCTCAGAATCGATATCTGATATCGCCTCATTGTAGGTTTTGGGATCATCACCACGAGCACCATTACCTACGAGAAACATTTTCTCTATGTCCTCTGAAATAATACCTAAGTATCTTTTAGGGGAATGGAAAACTCTTTTCGATCTACGAGGTGGAGGAGGTAGTATTCTTATTGGCTCAACCTGATTTGGTTCCAATTGGTCCTTAGCTCATTGTACTTGTGAGACTTTCTCATCAAGCTTAATCTGCTTTCCAGTGCCGCTATCTTAAATAAACTATTTTTCAAGAAAGATGGCATGTCGACTCCCAATCACATTGTGGTCTTCTGGAATGTAGAAATAGTATCCTAATGACTCTTTAGGATATCCTATGAATCAAGCTCTGAAGGACGTAAACTCTAACTTGTCCGCTTGTTCTCTTTTGACATGAGCCGGATAACCCCAAATTCTGAGATGACTCAGACTTGGTTTCTTACCATGCCATATGTCATACGGTGTGGTAGGAACGGTCTTAGAGGGAACCCTATTCAGTAGATAAATTGAAGTTGACAATGAATATCCCTAAAGAAAATCAGGAAGGTCTGTGAAGCTCATCATATCAGACCATATCCAATAGAGTCCGATTTCTCCATTCTGAAATCCCGTTGAGTTGAGGTGTTCCTGGTGGAGTCCATTGAGAGACTATGCCATTTTTCTTAAGATAGTCTAGGAATTTCCAGCTAAGGTATTCACCTCCTCGATCTAATCAAAGAACCTTAATGGATTTTTCAGTTTATTTTTCTACTTCATCTTTGAATTCTTTGAACTTTTCAAAAGCTTCAGAGTTGAGTCTCATAAGATACACACACCCATACCTAGACAGATCATCGATAAAGGTAATGAAGTAGATAAAATTATCTCTAGCCGATACATCAAATGGACCGCACACATCAGTATGTACTAGGGCAAGGAGATCTGTGGCCCTTTCCCCATGTCCTACAAAAGAAAGTTTGGTCATTTTGCCTTGGAGACAAGATTCATAAGTTGGATATGACTCAAAAGTCAATGGACTCAATAGCCCATTTTTTTCTAATTTGTTGATCCTATCTTCTACTATATGACCTAATCTCAGGTGCCATCGATATCTGTCGTTTGGACTATCCCTAGGTCGTTTGGCATTCACGTTTTGCTCGATAGTAAGAATAGGTACATCAATATGTAGCTGATAAAGACCATTAATAAGAAAACCATTTGCAATTTTATTTCTTTCATAAAGAATGTTACAATGGTCCTTAAAGAAGGTAATCACATAGCCTTCTAGGGCTAAGCATGAAACAGAAATCAAATTCCTGCTAGCTGCAGGCACATAATAACAGTCTTTCAAAACTAAGTCTAAACTAGATGGTAATTGAAGAGGGTATATTTCCATGGCTACTATAGCAACTCTTGCTCCATTACCAATGCGTAAGATCATGTCTCCATCCCTCAGCCTCCTGCTATCCTCAAGACCCTGCATGGAAGTGCACAGATGAGCACTAGAACCAGAGTCAAGCACCCAACTAGATGCAGAAGAAATCATAAGGTTAGACTCAATAACGAGCATACCTCCAGAAGGACCTTCCTTCTTGTTCTTCAGGGTGGCCAGGTAAGTAGGACAGTTTCGCTTCCAGTGGCCGTTGCCGCTACAATGGAAATACTTTTCTTTGACATCGACCTTCTTCTTCAGCTCTGCTTTCTTCTTCTTTCCTCCTTCTATCTTTTGCTTTTTCACAGACTTCTTTTTCTTTCCATAAGATTTTTTTTGGAAGAAGTCCGTTCCATAGCAAGAACTAAGCCTTTAGAATCTTTCATAGAAAGCTCAGCGGTGACCAGCATGTTCATTAATTCAGCCAAGAAATTTTGAAGTTTATGCATGTGGTAATTCATGATGAATTGTCCATATGCATCAGTCAAGGATTGCAGAATAATATCATTCTGCAAATCCAAGTCTAACTTCACACCGAGCTTCTCAAGCTCTTCCATGTCCTTGATCATCATCAGACAGTGATCTTGGACTGACTGCCCATCATGCATCTTAGCCTTAAAAAGTCATTTCGTGACTTGATACTTGGCTGCACGACTCTATTCGCCAAACATCTCCTGCAGGTGAGCCAACATTTGGCGAGCAATCTCGATATCTTCATGTTGGCGCTAGAGCTCATCAGACATCGAGCCCAACATGTAATATCTGGTTTATTATCCTCATCTATTCATTTTTTTAGAGATGCTCTCTGTTCAGTGGATGGACAGGCTGGTAAGGTGGGAGGGTCCTGGTCCAATACATGGGTTAACTTCTCGAAACCCAAAACTATTTTGTAGTTCCTGAGCCAATCTTTATAATTGGATCCGGTCAGTCTATGTGTGTCGAGGATACGTGCTAATAGGTTGGATGTAGACATTTTCCTATAGAGAGTCAAAGATTCTAGTTAGATATTGTAATTATGACTTGACCAATTTGTTTAGGGATTTTATTTTTAAACAAATTAGCTTCCACTATTTTTTTTGGATCCCTACACTCCCTCTGTAGAGATGCAAAAATCTTTACGATTAATGATTTCTAGTGGGTGGTGCGGTCTCACCAACTGACTCATCGCCTCACCTAACAGTTATTGGTGATGGGTTAGCCAATGAGTGAACAACTCTTGTTCAATGATTCTCTAATCATGGTGCACCCAAACTTTGTCTCTAATTCATGAATCTCACTGTATCCAGAATATTGATCCACTCCTTAGTTAAGTTAGACCCACCATTTGCATAGACTGGCATTCCTAATTGAGTCTCTCACTGTATCCAAAATATTGAGCCCAACTCATCCTCCAGCCCATAGCATCCAATGCATAATAGACATGGTTGCATCTTCCCAATGCAACTGAGCCACTGTATCCAGTCGAGAACAATCAACCTCGAGAAGGGCCCGCACATCTACAATGGTGGAAGACCTCAAACTTAATCTTTTCTTAGGGAGAATTGATTCAGGTCTCATTAAACTAGACTTATCATAGAAATAACAATTATGACTAACCTAGTGGCATGGGTCAGCTCGGATTATTGATCACCTCAAATTAGAACTGGGTTAATAGATATGGCTAGGTAAGTGAGACCGATGGAAGGGATATGCCATTAACTCATACAAGAACACATTCAGGTCGAGTAGCTCCCAATTAAAAACCAGTCGGTCGTATGTGCCAAACTTACCTTAGACACCAAATTGTTGAGCCAGAACCAATTGGGTTAGCCTACAATCCAGACTCTAACCTCTGAGCTTAATTAGGTCTTGCTTGATCGTGACTCGATTTTGACCCAGACTTAATCCTATTAGGCTGATCAATTTAAGCATTGTTGATCCCATCTAACCAACTCTTGATTCGATTTGATCAACCGCTTAGACCTAATTGAGCTACCCAAGCCCGAATCCAGTATTATGAATATGTCTTAGATCTAAAATTTTTAATTTTAGATCTAATTAATATTCCATAATCTTAATTTTTAATTAAGTAGGGTTCATAAATAAAATATGCATAATAAATCCTAGAGTTTCAAGATCTAGGATTTTACAGAAAGTAAATTTTGGGTTTCTGATTAAGGACAAACGTGTAGCACTCCTACACATCATAAGAACACCCATCGGATGGGAGGAGAGGGCCTTTAAACCCTTCTTCGTTCTTATGACCGGACGGCCAAGAGGAACGCGTTAATCAGGAACATGTAATACTACAAAATAGTTTTAGATCTATATCATATATCTCATATACAAATTAGATCTAATCATGGCATATTTTGCATACATCTCATGTATCGAATCATGCATGTCTTTAGATCTAAATTATCTCATAATAATCTAAAAAATTAGATTTAAATTGATCTAACTAAAATAAACTCTAATCTAGACAACTATGTAGAACTATTCTACAACTAGTCTAGACATGCATCAATCATATCTCATATGATGTTTTAAAATTAAATAATTTTTATTTGATATTTTTTAGATGTTATTATAATAATTATAATATCAAAAAATAGTAAATAAATAGATCTAAAATATGATTTAATCAGATTAAATTGTAAACATGCAAGACTATTCTATAGAACTATTCAATTTTAGAACTAGTCATGCATATTTTCTAATCTTAGATCCAAATCATTTAATTTTAATTTTTTCTGATTCTAGATCTGATCACATCTCATGGGACATCTGAAATCACTTATTTTCTAATTATAATAAATTTAAAATTAGATCTAAACACTTTAGAACCTTGGCTTTGATACCAGTTGAAGGGAAATCCTAATTTCTCGGACCAGGTTCGTTCAGATCTGATCGGATCAAGAGATATATTTTAAAAAAAATTTTCTTTGATCCTAATTAGATCTAAAATATTTTAGATCTAATTCTTATTATTCTAATAATAAAAATAAAATCTAAATAAATTAAATCAAATTTAATTTACCTTGATGTAGGATAATCCTATTACCCGTTGATGATCCTGTAAGCAGCGGAAGGTTCTGGATCTAGCAACGCAAGTGCCTGGCCTCTACTGAAATCCACTCAGATTGGATCTAGAGATTCTCTTCTTCTCTATCATGTCTCTAAAAAATCAGATCTGCATCTGATCTGGAGGATCTTCAAAATACCTTTCGAAGATCAGTAGCTGTCCTTTGCAGCAGCGCAGCCTTCTAGCTTTCTGTCATCTTTCTCTCATCTGGATTGCCCCAACTTGGATCCCAAACCACTTTGGGCATGGAGAGGAGAGGGAGAAGAAGGGCTTGGCATGGAGGAGGTGGAGAGAACCAGCCTTGGGGCATGGAGAATTCTCAATACTCTTTGAGTTGGGCGCAGGATCTTATTTATAGACTATGCGTGATCCAACTCCTCTTCTTCCCAACCAATCATAACCCTTTGTGAAATTAGATCTAAATCTGATTGGTGGGAATAGAGTCCCTTGGATTCCTTTTTAGATGGCACCTAAGATCAGTCAAACATGGTTCTTAGGAGAAGTCTAATCGGAATCCAAAAAGGAGATGGAGTCCCTATCCAACAGGGACTCCTGGGTGCCTCCTGCTTGGGCACATGCCAAGGGTGGCGTGCACCCTCCTCCTTGCCAGGTTCTGGCAGGGGGACAATCCCCCACCAGCTCTTCAATAGGTGTATGACATGTGGACAGAAGTCAAAGTGTCAATGGTCAACATTTGATAAGTCAAAAGTCAACTTTTGACCAAAGTCAAAGGATGAGAAATGGCAAATGACCAAAAATGGCAGATATTATCTTACAAAATAAGAAAACCCTTCTCTGACCTGGATAGGCTCCAATCAGATCAAGTGAAGGCCTCTGAATGAGCACAAACTCCTTTGGCTCAGTCAGGATAACTATTTATGATAGTAAAAGAAGAACATTAGGTTCAATCGAGTGCTAGTAGGATTTTCTTGAACCTAATTGAATCTCATTCAAATCAATTGAACTAGATTAGTTCAATTAATGATCACCAAATTCAAACCCTTATTTGTGTGACCCAGTTAGGTTCAATTCTATATGGTAATGGGATATGTCATGATATCTATCATCAACATCATCGAAACTCCTTTTGATGGATCAGAACTCTTTTGATTCGAACAGCTAGAATGATCGATCATCTAAATCATTCTAATTGCTCCCAAGATCCATCAGTGACACCTAGCAGTATATGGTGGCAACCCATCAGAGCTGAATGCGAATCTCTTGGTGCAGCTATCTGTGTGATTAAGTTCTTCTATCTTGAACCCCGATCAGATTAGGGTTAAGGTAAACTCGTCAAACCCTAGTTTCTATCATATGATGTAATCATTCGATTCAAGTCCGATGTGAAAACCTAAATAGAAAGCTCTTTCTATTATTTCACTCTGCCATGGCCATAGGCTTCTGAACTTGATTCTCATGATCATCATAGGGCTGCTCCTCTACTACCGAGGTAGATAGATTCTATCTTGATGCAATCCAATTTCTACAATGAACATGCTATAGCCAACATACACCTCAGGATTCCAAATGGCTAGGAGACCGAGTTATGGTGTAGTCAAACTATAACACCTCAAGGTGAACTACCGATGCATCTCAGGTCAAAGAACCAGACACACCACTGCAGCATCGAGTCAGTCATTGATGAGAAGGTAGACTTCCTAATGACTACTCGAGGTGGTCACGCTCAGTGCCCTCGTTCTCTAACGAGTACCTATACTCTTGCTCTGGTGTCTCCACACCGTAGACTCAAGACTCATCTACTAAATAGAAGTGATTGTACACCAACCTTCCGGATCAATCACTATCCTTGTGATGATCCTATGGTCGAAAGCATTTTATGAGTTAATAATGATTATTCATGTCTTAAATTTTCAACTCTTGAAAATATGAATTATCATTACCATTAACTCAAAGGATGTATCACAAACACTAAATACACATATGTGATAGGAAATAACCCTTTTTATTGATTATAGTCAAAATTATAATTTTGCCCCTAGAAGTGTATTACAAGTGTCAGCCAATTCTGGCTTCTAGGGCACATATATCTAACAATAGGTACTATACCTTCATGTAGATCTACCAAGGTTTAGACTTGGTTTGAGCACATTGAGTCAATCTCTGACTTCATTACCTCTAACTATTTTTTGGAGTCAATATCTGATATTATCTCGTCATAGGTTTTGGGATCATCACCATGAACCTCTTTTCTGTGAGGAATATTTTCTCTATGTCCTCTGAAATAGTACCTAAGTATCTTTTAGGAGGATGAAAAATCCTTTCTAATCTATGAGGTCGATGAGGTAGTGATTGGACTGGCTCAATTTAATTGGGTTCCATAGGTTTCTTGGCTCGTGGTTCTTGGGAGACTTTCTCCCTGAGCCTAATCTATCTTCCGATGCCACCATCTTAAATAAACTATTTTTCAAGAAAGATGGCATGTTGACTTACAATCATATTATGATCTTTTGGAAGATAGAAATAATATCCTAATGACTCTTTAGGATATCTTATAAATCAAACTCTAAAGAACCTAGACTCTAATTTATCTATCTGTTGTCTCTTGACATAGACTGGACAATCCCAAATTTTGAGATGACTCAAACTTTGTTTCTTACCATGCCATATCTCATATGGTGTGGTAGGAATAGTTTTAGATGGAACCCTATTCAGTAGATATATTGTAGTCAATAGACTATATCCCCAAAGAAACTCAAAAAGGTCTGTGAAGCTCATCATGGATCGAACCATATCTAATACATTTCGATTTCTCCATTTTGAAATCTCGCTGAGTTGAGGCATTCCAGGTGGAGTCCATTGAGAGACTATGCCATAATCCTTAAGATAGTCTAGGAATTTTTGACTAAGGTATTCGCCTCCTCGATCTAATCGAAGAATCTTAATTGATTTTTTTATTTATTTTTTTACTTCAAATCTAAATTTCTTAAACTTTTCAAAAGCTTTAGACTTATGTCGCATCAAATACACATACCCATATCGAGATAAATCATCGATAAAGGTGATCAAGTAGATATAATTATCTCTGATTGGCGCAAATGCATACATCAGTATGTATTAGGGCAAGTAGTTCTGTGACCCTTTTCCTATGTCCCATAAAAGGGAGCTTGGTCATTTTGCCATGAAGGCATGATTCATAAATCAGATATGACTCAAAAGTCAATGGACTCAATAGCCCAAATTTCTTTAATTTGTTAACCCTATCTTCTGCTATATGACCTAACTTAAGGTGCTAAAGATACCAATCATTTAGACTATCCCTAGGTCACTTTGATCCTATGGCATTCATATTTTACTCGATATTAAAAATAGAAACATCAATATGCAACTGATAGAGACTATTTATAAGGAAACCACTTATAATTTTATTTCTTTCATAAAGAATATTATAATGGTTCTTAAGAAAACTAATTACATAGCCTTCCTGTGCTAGACATGAAATAGAAATTAAATTTCTGCTTGCTACAGGCACATAAAAATAGTTTCTATGTACTAAGTCTAATCCTAACGATAATCGTAGAGGGTAGATTCCCACGGCCACAACAACAACTCTTGCATCGTTCCCGACACGTAGGATCATCTCACCATCCCTCAACCTCTTGCTATCCTCAAGACCCTATATAGAAGTGCACAAGTGACCACTCCTAGAGTCAAGCACCCAACTGAATGCAGAAGAAACCATAAAATTAGATTTTATAACGAGCATACCTTCAGAAGGATCTGCCTCCTTCTTGTTCTTCAGGTTGGTCAGGTAAAGAGGGTAGTTCCACTTCCAATGGCCGTTAGTGTTGCAATAAAAATATTTTTCTTTGTCAGTAGCCTTCTTCTTCGACTCTGCCTTCTTCTTCCTCCCACCATCCATCTTCTATTTCTTCACGGACTTCTTCCTCTTCCCAAAAGACTTTCTCTTGGAAGATGTCTTCTCCACAGTAAGTACTGATCCTTTAAAACCTTTCATAGAAAGCTCAGTAGTAACCAACATATTCATGAGCTCAGCTAAGGTATTCTGAAGTTTATGTATATGGTAGTTCATGATGAACTATCCATAAGCATTAGTCAAGGACTGTAGAATTATGTCAGTTCGTAGATCCTGATCTAACTTGACATCGAGCTTCTCAAGCTCTTCTAAGTCCTTGATCATCATCAGACAATGATCTTAGACCAACTATCCATTACTTATTTGAGCCTTAAATAGTTTTTTAGTGACTTGATATTTGGCTATGCAACTCTATTCACCAAACAACTCTTGCAGGTGAGCCAACATTTGGTGGCTAGTCTCAATGTCTTCATGTCGGCGCTGGAGATCATCAGACATCGAGCCCAACATGTAATACCTAGCTTTGTTATCTTCATCATCCACTTCTCGAGAGATGCTCTCTGATCAGTAGATGGATGGGCTGGTAAGGTGGAAGGTCCTGTTCTAACACATAAGTCAACTTCTTGAAATCCAAAATAATTTTGAAGCTCTGGAGCTAATCCTTATAGTTAAATCCAATCAGTTTATGGGTGTCCAGGATACGAGCTAGTGGATTGGATGCAGATATTTTTCTGTAGAGAGTCAAAGTTTCTAGTTAGATTTTGTAACTAGACTTAATCAATTTATTTAGAATTTTAAACAAATTAGATTTTCATTATTTACTTGGATTTCTATACTTCCTTGGCAGAGATGTGAAAATCTCCATGATTATTGATTTCTAGTGGGTGGTGCGGTCCCACGAACTGACTCATTATCTCACCTAACAGTTATTGATGATGGATCAACTGATGAGTGGACAACTCTTATCCAATGATTTTCTAATCATGGTGCACCCTAACCTAGTCTCTAATTCATGAATCTCATTATGTCCAGAATATTGATCCACTCCTAAGTTAAGTCAGATCCATCATTTGCATAAATTGGATTCCTAATTGGATCCCTCACCGTATCCAGAATATTGAGTCCAACCCATCCTGCAATCCATAGCATCCAATGCCTAATAGACATGGTTACATCTTTTCAATGCAACCGAACTACTATATCCAGTTGAGAACAATCAACCCCAAAAAGGGCCTGCACATCTACAATGGTGGAAGATCTTAGACTTAATATTTTCTTAGACAGATTTAATTTAGGTCTCTTTAAACTTGACATGACTTAGTCATAACAATTATGACTAACCGAGTCGCGTGGATTGGCTTAAATTATTAGCCACCTCAAATCAGAACTGGATCGACACAAATGGCCATGAAAGTGAGACCAGTGGAAGGGATATGCATTCAGATCGAGTCGCTTCCAATTAAAAATCAATCGATCGTATCTGCCATACTTACCTTAGGCACCAAATTATCAAATCAGAACCAATTGGGTTAGCCTATAATCTAGGCTCAAACCATCAATCTAAATTAGGTCTTGACTTGATCGAGTCATATCTCAATGTGATTTGATCTTGACCCAGACTTAATGCTACTAGGCTGATCAAATCTAAGCTTTCTTTGATCCCACCTAACCAACTCAGGATTTGATTTGATCAACCGCTAGACCTAATTAAGCTACCCAAGCCTGAATCCAATTTTATGAAGATGTCTTAGATCTAAAAATTTATAATTTATAGATCTAATTAATTTTATATTCTTAATTATTAATTAAATTTTGGGTTCATGAACAAAACATGTAATAAAATCTCTAGGATTTTAGGATCTAGAATTTTGCAAAAAAATAAGTTCTGATTTTTTATTAAGGATGAACGCGCAACACCCCTACATGCCATAAGAATGTCCCATCGAATGAGAGGAGAGGATCTTTAAATCCTACTTTATTCTTATGATCGGATGGCTATAGGGAACTCCTTAATTAAAAATATAATTTTTTTACTACAAAACTAGTTAGATCATATATCACATATAAAATGATCTAACTAATACATGTCTTGCATACATCTCATATATTATCAATATGCATACTTTCAGATATGAAATACCATATATTAAATCTAAAAAATAAAATTTTAAATTTGATCATATTAAATATAAAACTATTCTCAACATCTTATAGAACTATTCTATGACTAGTCTAAGCATGCAACTTTCATATCTCATATGAATAAATCAAAAATTAAAAAAATTATTTTTATTTTTAGATCTAATTATAATAATTATAATATTAAAAAAATAAAAATTAAATATATCTAAAATTATATTTAATCAAAATAAATACATTATCATACTAGACTATAAATAGAACTATTCTATACCTAGTCTAGTCATACATCTTATACATATTAGATCTAAATTATTTAATTTTAAATTTTTTAATTTTAGATATAATCATATCTGATGTGATATCTAAAATATTTTAATATCAAATCATAAATAAAAATAAAATTAGATCTAAGGTAGATCTGAAGAACTGCAAACGTAGCTCTGATACCAGTTGAAAAAAAAATCCTATTTTCCACCGCAGGATCGTGCAGATTTGATCAGATCTGAGATGGATTTGTTTAAAAATTTTTAAATAATCTAATCAAATCTAAGAGTTCTTAAATCTAATCATGGTGATTTGGTATTCATAATTAAAATAAAAATTAAATCAGATTTAATTTCATTCCTTGTTTGGGTAATCTGATTATCCTGTGATAATCCTGATGTTTCCTGAGGTTCTAGAAGGAGCCATGCATGTGCCTAACCTCTACCAATATCTACTTAAGAAGGATCTAGATGTCTTCTTCTTATAAATCTTTTTTCCAAAAATCAAATCTGAATCTGATCTGGATGTCCTTCAAAAAATTTCTGAAGGCAGCATGTCCATCTTACAAACACGATCGCGTAGATGCTAAACTCTTCACAAATTTGATTAGATCTTCTTTTCAAATTTGTGCCTAATCTTTTAGGCATGTAGAAGAGAGGGAGAGAAAGGATAGAGGGGGTGTGTGATATCTAGAACGGCAGCTTTTGGGTATGAAAAATATTTCTACATGAAGAGCCTTGGCGCAAGGGTTCTTATACAAAAGCATAGCGCCAAGTTAGAGTCCCTCTTTGACCAAAATCCTCTTTTTTTCAACCATTGGGACTCCTGAACTTGATCTCCAAGAAAATCCCCAAATCCCATCTGATTTTGATGTCAAATATCAATCTAGAAGGTGGCGGCATGAGTAGATAAGGAAAAGTTCACTACGCCTAGGACTCTTCCCTCAAGAGTTTGATTTGAATCAAACTCTGTCATAACTTAGTATAGACATCTCCAAAAATTACAAAATTTGGTATACTCAATGAATAATTTATGATTAATTACATATCCAAAAATAAGATTAAAATAATTTTTAAAAATTTTTTTAGAAGCATCTGATCAGGTGATCCTCAAATCTCTCAAACAGGTCAAATTTTGACCCTAGTCCAATTTGACAATGAATGAATTTAATTTCTATAATTAATCTGATCAGGACTTATTCTAGTTAGATGAAAATAAATTTACTCAAAATACATGAATGAGTCAAATCAAATTTGACTTTGTTGTGATGAATCAAAAAAAAATTTAGAAGGAGAAAGTCAGGCTCAATCATGTGCTAGCATAATTACCTTGAACCTGATTGGATCTAATCCAAATCAATCAAAATGGGTTAGTTCAATTGATGACATCCAAATTTAAATCCTTATTTATGTGATTCAGTTAGGTTCAATTTTGTATGGTAATGGAATATATCATGATCTCCACATCGACATCATCGAAATATCTTTCGATGGATCAAAATTTTTTTGATTCATATAATTAGAATGATTGATCATCAAAATCATTCTAAATACTCCCAAAATTTACCAATGATACCTATTAGTACATGATGGCAACCCATTAGAATTGAAAATAAATCTCTCAATGTAGTTACCTATATGATTGTATTCTTCTATCTTGAGCTCCGATAGGATTAGGGTTAAGGTGAACTCGTCAAACCCAATATCCATCATATAAATTAATCATTCGATTCGAGTCTAATGTGAAATCTTAATAGAAACTCTTTCTATCATCTTCACTCGGCCATGGCCATAGGCTTAAGAACTCAATCTCATGATTATCATAGTGCTACTCCTCATCTATCGAGGTAGATAGATCACCTTATTGCTGCAATCTAGTTCCTACAATGAACATGCTATAGCCAACATACACCTCAAGATTTTGAATGGCTAGAAGATCGAGTTATGATGTAGTCAAACTATAACACCCTTAAGGTGAACTGTCGATGCACCTTACGTCAAAGAACCATACACATCACTACATCATCGAGTCAGTCATCGATAAGAAGGTAGACTTCCTTATGACTACTCGAGGTGGTTACACTCAGTGCGCTCATTCTCAAATAAATACCTACTCTCACTCTGATATCTCCAGACCGTAGACTCAAGACACATCTATCCTAAGAAAGCGATCATACACCAACCTTCTAGATCGATCACCATCCTTGTGATGATCCTCCAATTGGAAGTATTTTATGAGTTAGTTATGAAAATTCATATCTTAAATTTTTAACTCTTGAGAATATGAATTATCATTATCATTAACTCAAAGGATGTATCATAGACACTTTTAAATACACACTTTGATAGAAAAATAGTCCATTTGTTAATTTATAGTCAAAATTATAAAATTATCCTTAGAAGTATATTACAAGTGATAGCCAATCTGGCTTCTAGGGTACATATCTAACATAGTTGCCACGAGAAAAGAAACCCATTGGTTGCAATTGGTTTACCAATGTAAAGAGGAGCCTTTAGAGCAGGGAGATGTCAGGTATAAGGCATGATTAGTGGCCAAAGGATACTCCTAGAAGAAAGGCATCGATTTCAGTAAAGTATTTTCTCCTATTGTCAGGCATACTTCCATCAAAATATTGCTGAGTATTATTATAGCTCAGAACTTGAAGCTGGAATAGATGGATGCCAAGATGGAATTTCTCCATAGGCATTTGGAGGAGAGCATTTATATGGAGTAGCCACTAGGGTTCCAAGAGCCAAGAGCAAAAGGAAAGGTCTGTTTGTTGTAGAAATCATTGTATGATTTAAAACAATCGCTAAGACAATGGTACAAGAGATTTAACTTATATGTGAGGAGCATTGGACTTTTCAAGTGCGAGTATGACTCTTGTGTGTATGTTAAATCTTTGGAGGATGAGTCTAGGGTGTTTCTACTCTTATATGTGGACGACATGTTTATAGCATGCAAGAGTAGGAAGGTTGTGCAAGAACTAAAGGCAGTCTTATCTTGAAAGTTTAGCATGAAGGATTTGGAGCCTGCAAGGAAGATCTTAGGCATGGAAATCTTCTGAGATCGAGCCAAGAGGATGCTGCATTTATCTCAGGGAGGCTACATCAGAAAGATCTTGGAGAGATTTAGGATGAAGGAATCAAAACCGATGAAGCTGCCACTTGCCGAACACTTCAGACTCTCAAAGATGATGTCACCACAAATTAAGGTGGAGTCTTACGAGATGGAGAGAGCACCATATGCCTCTAGTGTAAGAAGCTTAATGTATATCATGATGTATTGTAGACCAGATATCGTCCGTGTAGTAAGCCAGGTCAGTAGGTTCATGTCACAGCCTGGTAAGGAGCACTAGCGAGCACTGAAATGGATCTTCAGGTACTTGATGGGTACTGTTGGAGTTGGCATCTGCTATGGATAGCAAGATGGAGTTGAGGAACTCTTTGACGTGTCCATGGAAGCTCGGGGGTAGATAAATGGATTTGTGGATGAAAATTTTGGTGGAGACATGGACACTCGGCGGTCAACAATAGGCTTTCTGTTTAGCCTATTTGGAGGTCTAGTCTCGTGGAGATCATGCTTGCAACCCATCATGGTCGTATCTACAACTGAAGCAAAATGCATAGGTATTATGGAGGCAGCAAAGGAGGCTCTATGGTTGAATGAATTGGCTTTGGAGATGGGTCTTATGCAGGAGGCTATTAGGGTGCACTACAATAGCCAGAGTACATTGTTACTTGCTCAGAACTCTGTCTACCATGCAAGAATGAAATACATCAATATCAGGTACCATCGGATCAGAGAGCTTGTGGAAGAAGGTGAAGTAAAGCTGGTGAAAGTCCACATTAAGGAGAATCTAGCAGATCCACTAACAAAAGTTCTTCCTCAGGACAACTTTCGTAAATATATGAAATTGATGTGTTTGATGGATAGGATAGACTTGCCTCAAGCCTTGGAGCACCAAGGTGGAGATTGAAAGGGAAAGTGTGGTGCTCCCAAGTCTTGGAAGACCGTGAAGAAGTCAAGATGGTGGCTCCTGAAGGCTAGGATTGGTCGAAAATGTATCAGCAAAGATAAAGAGGCCGGCACACAGTCAAGCTGGCTCGCATACGCAACCAAGCCGACTGTCTTAAGCACACAGAAGACATGATTTGGAGAGACGCAGTCGAGCCAGCTTGGCTTCTGATCGAGCCAGCTCGACGGTGGTGAATAGATCTGGATAGGTTTTCTATTTGGTCTTTGATTGGGTCTAATCCAAGTGGTCTTAAGATCTGGTATGAGATGTCTTAAGATGGCTAATTCATGTATAAAGCTAGGTCTTTAGTCTAGGGGATGAGAACATGCAAGACATGGGTTTACATGGGCTTAGATGAGTATTTTCATGTATGGGTTAGCCGAGGAAAGCATTTTTAGGACTGAGTCATGTTGACTCAGGATGTCTATATATATACTTATCTATGTAGATTACATATAAAAGAATGAATTGAATTCCTTTTCTCCCTGAAACCCTAGCTTTCTCTCTTTCTCACTCTGCCACCATCTCATCTTCTTATCATCTGATCTTTATTTTTTTTGCTATCATCTCCAACTTGTTTCCTTAAAGTTGATAGAAGGTACAAGGGTTTTCACAGGTCTGAGAATAATTCATAATAGGGGTCAGTCTCTTTGTATTTCTTTCCTTTGAGATGGTTCCAACTATGGAAGTGCTCTCGATCGATCTTCCCTCCTTTCCGACTAATGTCATAGGAATCAGTCTGCCAACCTTGTATGATTAGCTCCTTAATTTCATCCTAAAGCCAGATACATTCTTCAATATTATGATCGTGGTCATGATAGTACAAGCAGTACTTATTTAGATTGCACTTGCTTGGATGAGACTACATCTTATCTGGCCTCGATAGATGTTTCTTGATCACATCAGCACTTGAGTTTTTGGAGCATTCAAGGAAGAATAGTTATTGAACCTTTTGGAAGGGGGGCTTCACCACATCATTCTATCCAGACTTCTTGACCGACAAGCTCGAGGTAGAGTTTGGGCTCGTTTACATTTAGGAGGGGTTCTAGAATGTGGCCGAGCTTTGCTTGATTTTTCCATAGGCTTAGGATTGTTGGATTCTCCTGCCTACTGCTTTTTTATAGCTTCATCATCCTAAAGCTTGAAAGCTTCCTCAGCTCGGGCATAGCCTTCAGCTTGAGCTAGCATATCGATGAAGTCCTAAGAATGCTTCTTTTATAATGAAAAGAGAAGATCATTCTTTAGAAGGCTGTCCTTCAAAGGGGCCATAGCAATGGACTTCTCCAAATTTCGGACCTCCAAGATGGTAGTGTTGAAGTGGCTGACATAGGCTCGGATGGACTCTCCTTCCTTCTATTTGATATTGATGAGAAAATTTGAGCCTCATCTTTGATGCCGACAGCTGACAAAATGAGCCACAAACTGACATCTTAATTGATCAAAGGAAGAGATGGTATTCGGTTTGAGGTCCGAGTATCAATTTCTTGCTATGCCCTTCAAGATTGATGGAAAAGCTCGACATAAAATGATGTCTAGCGCACCATGGAGCAGCATCATGATCTGAAAGATTTCGAGATGGTTGATAGGATTTGAAGACTTATAGTAACTCTAAAACTAAAGGAGCTTGAAGTTCGGTGGGCTCCTACATTATCTAGGCAGTGAAAGGTGGGTTAGTGCAGACATCATCATTCTAGGTAGAGGCTGTATGGTGGAGCTCCTCAATCCGCCAGTTCATTTTTTGAAGCTTCTAATTGCGGACATCATCTTGATCATGAGTCTTAAAGTGCAGCAAACTTGATGAAGGTAGGGACCTTCCGAGGTAGAGTCATGCTCAGAGTAGGGGCTCTCTACTTTCTATTATCCCTTTTTCGGGTTCTCAAGTTGGCTTCTCTAGGTGGACCTTCTTTATGCCAAATCTCGATATTCCAATAATGGTTTTTCTAGTGGTGTTGGCACCGAAGCTTGTTGCATGGCCTGCATGGTCTTCGTAAGGCTTTTCATCTACTATACCATCAGGTTGAACTAATTCATGTTCGTCATTATTATCGACTGAGGGGGTTAAGGTGCAGGTAATGGGGCCAAAACTGGTTGATCGGCCAATTCTGGGTTGGATCAGGTGGCGATAGCAATGGATCTTCAAGAAAAAGTTCTCTTAGAGGGCATTTTGCTAGAATAGAGGAAGGAGAAGATAGATCGACTGGGTACTTCTTTTAGAACAAGGGCTTACAGATCATTTCTCTAGTGCTAATCCTGTTGGTGTAGAAAATGGTTGATAGTTGGAGATTATTGGAGGTGGGATTTTGGGGATCTTGCTGGTCGAAACCTGCAAGATAAAGTTCTAACTGGAGGTGGCTCTAGCGTGGATCCTCTGACAGTCAAGTTAATATTCTAGCCAATAAAAATGCAGTACTCAAAAGATTGGAGATGAAAAGAGACCTTAGAGAAGAAAACGTATATAGAGGATCCTATTTATAGATGGAGCCTATAATAGATTGATGGTAATGGCTACAATAGAATGTTAGTAGACCATTTGGGCTACATAGAGTTTGTTACGGAGTGTGGACTGTTATTTGTCACGACCTACTGGTCATTGGATATTATTTGTTGGAGTTTGTATGGGAGGTCAAATGCTTTTGAGATTGGTTGTAGGCCATTTATGCTGAGATTAAGTCATTGGAGCTTAGGATCCTGCTGACCAAGCTTGAAGGTCGGCCTTTAAGTTAAGAGCGACGAGTTTATAGGTTAGGTTCCGAGTTTGAACCTTGGCAGAACTGCTTCGATAGCTTTTGAAAGCTCGATTGTCTTCATGGTCGGTTGATGACAGGCACTAGTACTTTGGTCTAGAGAGCTTGAGGTCAGAAAGGAGTAACGGGCCCTTCAATAAAGGCCACAGCTAAGTGATTTTGATGAAGTTTAGCTAGTGCCTAAGGTCGGTCTAAAGTCAGAATGGGAGAGTACTAATGTTCAATGCTTGTGAAGCGATTGCTACTTATCTCAGACTGAAGATCAGAGTCAAATAGGTGACGTGCTTCTTTTATTAGCTCAAGTTCATCTAGCTAAGATCCATGATGTAGTCTTGGTAAAATCTGCCACTCACAGGATAGAGTTGGAGAATTAAAGTAAAGAAGCTCGGGCAACACACAAGATCAGGCATTGGAAGAAGTTGTTGTCATTTTTGGGATGAGACACTTTCAGTTGAAGCTCTGAGCTTAGTCATATTTTGGGGACGATCCTCAAGAATTTCTCTAGACCAAGGGGGTCAACTTGATTGATCCTTAGACTTGGATGTCGTGACCTTAGATATCATTTACCAAGGTTGGACTTTACTAGACTTCGATCGAAGCCATTTTACCCGCAACACTTGTCCCCCTACTCCCATGTCCGATGTTTGGATGAAGGGAGTACCGGCACTTGCCATCACCAAAATCTCATTTGGTCTCCAGCCTTTGGGAGGTGAAATATTTTGGACTATTCGAACCAATGTGGGAGTTTTTTTATTGCTGAATGACTTGGGATGATCTCAAATTTTGAAATTCCATCTGATGCAAAGCTCAATTGCATGGTGCAATAATGATTTTCTCTAACATCTGTGATGGTAATAATAGGATGGATACGTGGAAAGCCTGGGTTCAGCACTACCAATCTTCAATCATGACAGCTCGAGGACTCCACGGGTTATTTAAGCATCTTCCTTCCCTTCTTCCCCATTCTTGCTTACTTTGAACTTCTTCTCCTTCACTTCTCCTCTTCCTATTTCTCTTCTTCAACCCCAACCATCTTCGCCCTTTTAAGATTTTTCAAGTCCAACCACTATCTTCACGTCCATTATCTGCAACTCCGACCATCTCGCCAATCTCCCCACCCATTTAGGTTAGTGTCTCAACTCTTTCTTTAAATTTTTTTATCTTTTTCCATTCTTAGGGGTTTTTTGGGGTTTGCCTATCCTTCCTCTAGCTTCCAAGTTCTTCCACCAATTTTTTTTTAATTTTTGGTAAATCTTTCCTAACTTTTTTTGATCTGAAATGGCCTCCGAATGTTCCTGGTCCACTCTTTCTAAGATCTCATCCAATCCGAGCCCCTCTAACCAAGGATCCAAGGGTGAACCCGACCTCAGACACATAGCTCGACCAACTATTGCTCCCGAGACTATTTCCTCTATACTCACCACTAAGGATCTTTTTCTTGTTCGAGTTCAGTATGGGATTCCTTCTGAGTATGAACTTAAACTTTCTGGATCAGACGGCCAAGCTTGTGCTCCCCCTTTGGGTTGATTTAGTTTATACATAGAAACTCTCCAAGCCAGGATTAAACTATCCATTTCCTCCTTTGTTGTTGAGCTTTTTTATTTTCTTGACATATCTTTCTCCTCAATCATCCCGAACTCCTTCCGTTTTATTATAGGATTTCTAGCACTTTGCTTCTTAGCCAAAGTCCGACCTTCTATTTTTCTGTTTTGCACTTTTTTCACCTTTAGGTGCCATCCTTCTATTGTGGATTGGTAGTACATTTTACCCTAGTTTGGTCAAAAGAGATTACTCAAAGGTGCTCCTTCCTCCATCCACAACTAAAAAAGAAAATTCTTCTTCGTATCTAACCCTTTGCTTGAACTAAAACTTCCTCCTTGGGGTTAGTTTAGGGATTCCATTTGTAAAGCCTTGGGGTTGGAGAGAGAGGACCATGACTCTGCTAATATTCTAAAGAATTATAAAACTTCTTCACTGACTCAATTGATAGATAATCAAACTCTTTATAACCTCGGCCTGAGCCCCATTAACCCTGAAGGTATTAACTTATGTTTCTTTTCTGTCTCCTCATCTTTTCTAACTTTGGCCTATCTATTTTCATAGGAATGACTCTTGACAAGCTGAATGGTTGACAAAAGAACTTCAAGCTCAAAAGAGAAAAGACAATATCCCTAGAGAAACATCCAAGTGAGCCAAAATTGGTGACTCAAGCTCAGCCGCCCCATCCCAAGCAACCCCCACTCCAGAGGTTGAAGCACTCCTACCAACCTCAAGCCTGTCTATTGAGGTCGCCGCTCCAACACCTCCTATGGAGAAGAAGAAGGTAGAAAAGAGGAAGAAGTTAGTTACCAAGAGAGTTCAATCATGAAAGAACTCTAAAAATTCCACTGATACCAATGTTAATCTGGATCAGACTTCTTTTGATAGTTGGGGGGTTGTCCAACCTCTTATGGAGGGCTGCATTCTTTCGGATGTAATTGAAAAGATATATCCTCAAAATGGACACTCAAGAGAGGAAGAAAGTATTGTTCACAGCCTTACTTAAGGTAATTGCTTCTTCATTTTCATATTCAGTTGGATGTATATATTTTCTAGTAGTAAGATTTATTGCTTGTAGTTGGGGTATCATCTATTCCCCAATATTGAGATGGTTTGTTAGGAAATATGCCTTAAAGCCAATCATCTAAGTTATAAATAATTGAAATTAGTACATGAATTATCAAATAATAATAGTTATTTGGCTTATTCATCATAAAAGTTTTATTTTTCTTAAATAAACTCCTATGTTATGATGAAGTTTTTTGAACCACACTCAATCGATAAAGAAGCTAGAATTTATTGGATGGTTCTTAGATTTATTCATAATCAAATGATAAGTTATTAACAAGGATGATAACTTATCAAGTGTAGGTCGCTATTTGTTATATACGTTGGTTGTCCTCATAACCAAGTGGTGTGGAGACACTAGTATGACATACAGATAGGATGTAGGAGTACATTTGCACTGAACATGATCAATGTAGTACTCTACTATCAATAGTAGCTAGTAAGGACTAATGGATATAAGTGTCCCTTTGATCTGAGATCACCATAATGACCTGCAAGCAACTTACTGTACTTTGATGCCAAACTACTATATTTCTAATATAGGATCAAAAGATTTCTAGCTGTAGTCAAGTACTTGTAGAGTTGGTGTATGAGTCAAGATGGAATTGACCACTCCTGATTAACTTCAGGAGTGAATGTCTCACTATATTTTAATTTAACAAAACCTAGGCCTAGGTAATACTTATGAGGAGTCACAAGATTTGCAAACTTTAAAACATAATATGGATGACTTGTATAAGTATTGACAACTAACTTAAAGTCATCCTGAGCATTATGGGTCAAAGGAATGAATTATACGGTAAGTCAGGGTTCTAAGAATGTTGCTTTGCATACATTTGACCTATCCAGACGTCAGGTACCATTGCTAGATGATCATTTTGATTGGTACAAAATTTGGTTCCTATGCTATCAACTTAGGATCGAACTTATGGGGTCATACACATTAGAGGTTGCTACATGTTTGGTTGGTTGATCGATGATTGAGAATCGTTTAGTGATCGAATCCTCAATACAATTGATGATCGATCAAGTGCAAATATTGTAGGAGGATCGATTAGCAATTGGATTGCTAATTAGCTCAATTTGATTGAGCAATTGAGTGGAGATTGAGTCTAATTGAATTATATTCAATTAGAATTGGTTTGAACTTAATTGAGTCAAGTCTAATTGATTTATGAGATAAGCCAATTACAAGAAAAAATAATTTCTTGTTAGATCAGGATTTGAGTGCACCTAATTTCTAATTGATTTAGAATTTAAATCAGATTTAAATATTATTTAATCAAATTTAATTAGACCTCTAGTTGAACTAGGATCATCCTTAATTTGGCTTACACTAATCCTAGTTCAATGGGTTGTTTAAACTAGATTTGACCTAGTCTTAATTGAAGAGTCCTAGTAGGACTAGGACTTCTACTTTCCCTTGTGCCTAAGAAGCATAAATCCCTTGTCATTTTCTTCTGAATGTTGGCATGAGACTCCCCATGCCACTATGAGACTCCCCATGGCCCAATATTTGTTGGTTTTTGGTATAAATTTGATTTGGTCAAAATTGGTTAATGGTTTTGCATCAAACTCTATTTGATAGAGTTCTACAATTCCAAAACTCTGCCTCTCATTTATGGAATTAAACCCATTCCCCTTCCTTGTTTGTTTGCCCATTTTTTTTGCCTTTTGTGCATGGATTTTAGAGTACTCACACCTAATTTTTTTTGGGGGAGGCATCCAAGAGTTGGACAGCCCCTAAAAGTCCCATTTCTGAAAAAAATAGGGAGAGGGGCATGGATGGTTGATGCTGCAAGGTTTTGGTATGGTGGTTTCTTTAGGACATGAAAGGTTCATGTCCTGTTGGGAACAAAGGAAGAGAAGAAGGTCTTCTCTTTAGGATTTTTTTTCTAAGTTTTTCTTTTCTATCTTTCGAGAATTTTTTTTCATGAAAAAATTCATAGAGAAAGAGAGGAAGAGCATAAAAAAATTCTAAAGGAGAAGGTCTCCTCTTGTCCAGGCATGAAGATCTATTTAGGATATCAATTGTTGATGTCTTGAAAGAGAAGATGGGTCTTCTCTTAAAGATTTTCTTTAGGCTTTTCTTTTCTTCTTTTTGGAAGGTCAAAGAGTTGGTCATCTTCCTTAATCCTCCTCTAGATATTCATCTCTTAGAGTGTCCAAGAGATCCAAAGAAAATTTATAGATCAACCATCAGGAGGTATCCACGAGAAGCTAGCACTTCGAGCAGATCTTCGTTCGACGAACCTCCAATCTGCAAAGTGACCTCACGTGGACAACCTATAGAAGCTGGACATGCTGTGTAGCTCCAAGCAATAAGGACAAGAATGAAAATCAACTATGGTGTTCTCGACTCGTGCAAAGGTAAGAGGTTTGATCTCTTCTTGACCTAGATATGATCTAGGATTTCTAAAACTGTTCTAGATCTAGGGTATTGATGTAATCAATACCAATCTATATTTTATTTTTTAGATTTATTCATGCATCTTGACACGTCATAGATCCTAGATGTAGAGTTTAGTAATTCGATCACATGCATAAATAGGTTAAATAGCATAATCTATGTCTTCCACTATATCTAATTCTGAAAAAGTCTCAAAAGTTATGCATGAAACCCTACATGGTTTTCCAACACGGTCAACCTTCATGAGGCCAAGGCCTCAAAGACTGCAAAGGTGGCCGAAGCCGCTAAGATGGAGATTGAAGAATCCAAGGCCAAGGTTGAGCATCTCAAAAAGATACTCAAGGAGAACTCTGCCGAGGTCGGGCATCTTCAAGAAGTGCTCAGAAAGTCAGAACAAGCTTTGGCCGAAATGAAGGATACACTGAATGGTGTGCATGTAGGGTTTCTAGCTCTACTTTTGAAATCTTTTCAAAAATCAATTATAGTAGAATTAAAAATTAAACTAATTAATTTATAAAGAGCTATAGATCTGAACTAAAATCCACATTATCAGGATCTAATGTGACATAAATGCAATTAAATCTGAAAACAAAAAAAAAAGTAGTAGCAGTAAAACTATTTTACTGATCTACGTGTTCAGAACACATTACCTTTGCATGGGTTGTCAATCACGACAATCTGATCACCATGATGAAGATTTGATCATCACAATGCAACCACATATGTATCTGGCCTCCATGGATGGTCCACACGAGGCCCTGGTCCTGATCGGCTCCTTATAAGTGCTAGCTCGATGTAGAATGGTCTTGATGGCTGAATCTAATCGAACTCATTCGATCTCCCTCCATCGATTCTTTGGATACTCTAGATTAGTAGAAGAGGTAGAGGAGAGATAGAGGAGGCATTCTAGAAAATTTAGTGAAGATCTAATGTCAGATCTTATGAAAGCACACCCCAAATCCTAGATCAAAAATCTAAGGCAGCAGTTTCACTCAAACCTTCACGCCTTACAGTCTCTTTGATTTTCTTCCCTTAGATTTTTTTTTCAGGTTTTTCTCATGCAAAGGGAAAGGGCTCACACATGGAATGGGGTTTCTCATCTAGTGTTCATGCATCCAAAAATTTTAGAAAATTAATAAGTGCACAAAAAACAAAGTGGCATGTGGGAGAGTTGAGATAAAGAGGTTGTTTTTTTCAAATTCAAACTTCTTTTGAATTCGAATAGTGACCAAACTAATCTTATCTCTCTAGGACATGGGAAAGGAGGGATGTGAGCCTTCTTAGCATGGAAAACACTCATGAAAACATCTTTCTCATGGAGAATCGGATGGTGAAAAAAGGAGTTATGTGGCGGATGGAAGGCTAGGTCAAACTAGTCTAAATTGTTCTTATCCAATTGAATCAACCCAAACCTACTTGGTTAAGCCCAATTAGACCAGATTAAATCCAACTAATTTAGGCTTAATTTGGATCAATTAAATTCTAATAAAATTAAAAATTGATCAAGCCCAATCCTTGATCAAATTAGGGATGAAACCTCCTCGGTGATTAGATCATCTCATAACCTAATCGAGTCAAACCCAACCGAATCTAGTTCAATTAAACTTAATCCAAAAATTATTACTCAATTAAATTAAGTTAATTAATAATTAAATTAATAATTAAATCTTTCATAAACATAGAGTCCAAATTTGGTTGATGTCCGGATAATAGAGTTCCATCAAAATGAAACTCTTGACCGTAGAGTCCCAAACTAGTGGGACTCTTGACCCTAGTATCCTAAATAAATGAAACTTATGATTATAGAGTTTCAGATCAGTAGAATTCTCAATCACAGAGTTCCAGACAAGTAGGACTTAGAGTCCTAATGCAGTAGGACTCTTGGTCAAAGAGTCCCAGTCCAGTGGGACTCTTGATCACAGAGTCCAAGTCCATTAGAACTCTTATCACAGAGTCCCAGACAACCAAGACTCAGAGTCCTAATGCAGTAAGACTCTTGGTCAAAGAGTCTCAGTCCAGTAGGACTCTTGACCATAGAGTCCTAGTCTAGTGGGACTCTTCACCAGCTATCAGATCAGGAAGGAACCTCTAATGTGTGTGACCCTATAGGTCAATAGCATAGAAACCAATTTCTATACTAATCGAAGTGACCATTTAGCAATGGTATCCGATGTTCAGATATGTCGAATAGTCACAATCACAACACTTAGAACCTACATGAATATGGTTATTGCATAATTCATTCTTTTGACCTCTATGTACAGGATGACTCAGAGTTAAACTATCAATCCTGAAAAGTACATCCAAATCATTTCTCAAAGCAATTAGTCCTGTGACCCCTCACTAGGACTATTCTAGCTAAGAATTTACTAAATTGAAACATAATTGAACATAGCTCCTAAAATCAGGAGTGGTCAATTCCATCTTGATACATGCATCGACTCCTCAAGTACTTGACTGTGCCTAGAAATCTTCCATCATTGAATTAAAAATTTAGGTAGTCTGACACCAAAGCATAATGAGTTGCTTGAAAGTCACCATGGTGATCTCAGATTGAAGGGATACTTAAATCTATATTCCATCAAAGTAAATTTTGATAATAGAAAAGTTTCAGAGTTGGTCACATTCAGTGTAGATGTATCCCTACATCTTATTTGCATGCCATACCAGTGTCTCCATACTCCTTGGTTAAGAGGATAACCAATCCATATAGCACACAATGACCTACACTCGATAAACGTTGTTATCATTAATAACAACGTATCATTTGATCGCGAATAGGTTTAAGGACTAAACAATAAATTCTTCTTTGTCAATTCTAAATAGTCCTAAGGACTTCACCATGACACAGTAGTTCATTAGAAGATATGAGAATTTATGATGAAAAAATATCAAAATAAATTTTATTCATTAATAATTCATATACAAGTATAAGAAATAGCACAACTGTCAATAGACTGACGATTGACTTTGGGATACTATTCTTAATAATCTTCCACTTAGACTAAAGTCAATTAGTGTAGTATCTAATACCCATCTTTGACTTGAAGTTATCAAACTCCTTCACTGTAATGGTTTTAGTGAATGGGTCGATCAGGTTCTCCTTTCCATTGATCTTCTGAAGATTGACATCATCTCGATCCACGATCTTTCAGATAAGATAGTAGCGATACAGAATATGCTTCATCCACTAGCGTGCCTTTGGTTCCTTCGCTTGAGCAATGGCTTTAGAGCTATCATAATAGAGTAGAACTGGACCATCAAGGAAGGGTGCTACTCCAAGCTCGATATGAATTTTCTCTGCCACACCACTTCTTTGGCAGTATCTGATGCAGCAACATACTCTGCCTCGCAAACTAAGTCAGACATAGTGTGCTGTTTGGAACTCTTCAAGCAGACAGCTCCATTATTAAGGATAAACACATACCTAGACACACTTTTATTGTCATCATGATTAGACTGGAAATTGGAGACTGTAAACCCCACAAGTCTTAAGTCTAACTCACAACAAGCCATTGGTCCTCGATATTTCTTAGATACTTCAGGATGATTTTAACAACCTTCCAGTGGGGCTCTCCTAGATCAAATTCGTATCTACTCACTACTCCTAGTGAGTATACCACATCTGATCTCATATATGTCATGGCGTACATGATAGAATACACTATCGAATTATATGAAATTCTACTCATATGCTCTCTCTCTTGAGGTATTATCGGACAATCTCCCTTTGAGAGAAAAATTTCATGACCTATCAGTAGATAGCCTTTCTTGAAATTCTTCATGCTGAACCTCTTCAACATGGTATCAATGTAGGTAGATTAGGATAATCCAAGCAATCTTTTAGATCTATCTCTATAGATCTTCATCCCTAGGATGTAGGAAGCTTCTCCCAGATCCGTCATAGAGAACTATGATAATAGCCAAATCTTTATTCCTTATAATACAGGAACATCATTCTTGATTAAAAAAATATCATCCACATACAATACTAGTAATACTACTATCGGACCATTAGTCCACTGATATATCTCTATTCTTAACGAAGCCATACATCTTGATTGTCTTATCAAAACGTATGTTCCTACTCCAAGATGCCCGCTTTAGTCCATAAATGAATCTTTGAAGCCTACACACCTTAGATACATCTGTAGATGTGAATCCTTCAGATTGTATTATATACACCTCTTCGTCCAGCTCTCCATTTAGGAAAGTTGTCTTCACATCCATCTACTAGATTTTGTAGTCCAGATGGACAGCTATCGCAAGCATAATTTGAATGGACTTGAGCATTGCCATAGAAAAAAATATCTCATCATAGTCTATACCATAATATTGACAATACCTCTTGGCAATAAGATGGGCTTTATAGGTCTCCATCTTTCCATTTGTGCCCCTTTTTCTTTTGAAGACCCACTTATACCTTATGGATTTTATCCCTTCGGATGGATTAACTAATATCCATACATCATTGACCTTTATGAACTTTATTTTGGATTTCATGGCTTCAAGCCATTTCTCAGAGTTGGATCTCTATATTGCATCCATGTAGGTGATCGGATCCTCATCATTCTCATCAAGTTCGATAGGATCACCATCTCGGACCAGAAAACCATAGTATCTATCCAGTTGATGTGGTACTCTACCAGATTGCCTTAAGGATGCAGATTCATCGGGCTTTGGATTTGATCTAATCAAATCAAGTTTAGGTTCAGCTACTTGTGTCAATTTTTTTACTTGTCGAACTTTCTCAAGTTCGACCTTAGAGGCATTAGTTCCTTCACCATGAAATTTTTTTTCTAAAAGAACTGCCTTAAGACTGACAAATATCTTTTGTTCATCAGCTAAGTAGAAGTAATATCCTTCGATCTCTTTTGAGCATCCTATAAAAATATACTTGTCGGACCTAGATCCAAGCTTGTTCGTTACTAAACGTTTGACATAAGCCAGACACTCCCAAACATTAAGGTGTGAGAGTACCGGCTTATGCCCTGTCCACATCTCCTATGGCATTTTGGAAATAGATTTACTCAAAATATTATTTAAAAGGTAACAACCTGACTCGAGTGTGTATTCCTAAAGGAAGATCGACATACCGATAAATTCCATCATGAATCGAACCATATCCAACCGTGTCCGATTTCTTCTTTTTGATACACCATTATGCTGTGATGTTCCAAGAGGAGTTCATTGAAAGAGAATTCCATTCTTCCCTAGATATACCAAAAATTTGCTAGAAAGATACTCACCCCCTCGATCAGATCGAAGAGTTTTAATACTCTTCCTAGTTTGCTTTTCTACCTCATTACAGAATAGTTTGAATATTTCAAATAACTCTAACTTATGCTTCATTAAATAGACATATCCATAACTTGGTGGATCATCTATGAAGGTTATGAAGTAGAAATATCCACCTCTAGCACTTGAGCTCATGGGTCCACATACATTAGTATATACTAGACCTAAGAGTTTACTAGCTCGCTCATTCTTTTCAATAAAAGATGACTTGGTCATTTTACCAAGAAGACAGGACTCATAGATCGGAAGTGATTCACAATCACCAACTTCAAGAATTTCTTCTTAAGCTAATCTATTTATTTTGTTCTTGTTGATATGACCTAGCCTATAGTGCTAAAGGTAAACTTCTGACATATCATCTAATCTAGGATGTTTGTCGGAGGAATGGACCATGTTAACAGGCTGTGATAGTAAGTAAATATCGTTATTCAATTATCCAACACAAATTGTAACCCCATTCAAACTAATATTATAAATTTTTTTTATTAAAAATTGATAACTATTCTTGGTCGAAAGGTGTATAGAAATAACATTCAATAAAATATTTGGATAAAAGTGACAATCACTAAGAATAACTCTATGAAAATTGATTACAAGATTCATGATTCCTAATGCTAGAACTGAAACTTATCTTCCATCTCCAACGTTCAGGGACCTCTCACATTCATCAAATCTCCTACCAACCTATAAATCCTACATCAAATTATAAATATGATAAGAACTTCTAGTATCTAATACCCAGACAGTAGTATCACATATAGAGAAGTTGCATGGTATTATCATATAATTACCTTGCCAAGCAACAACTTGCTTCTTCCTTAGCCTGTTCGGATCCAGAAAGGTAATGTACTGAGGACAGTTCCTCTTCCAATGCCCCTGCTTCTTACAAAAGAAGCACTCCACCTAGCTCTGATCGGACTTCCACTTCTTGGTCTGATCCTGTGCAGATGTCCTAGCATGTAGTTGTACCTTCTTATTATTCTTCTTCTTGTTCTTTTTTCCTTTCTTAAAGGATCGACAACTAGAAGAAGATCCTTTCACTACATTCACTATCTCCTTATGGAGCTGGTGATCCTTCTCAAAGTTCTGCAACAATCCCAATAAACCTTGGTAGTTCACTGCAGAGTTTGTAATTCTAAAATGAGTAAGAAAGGGGAGGATGGACTTGGGCAAAAAATTCAAGATCGCATCCTTGGCGAGTTGCTCATGTAGGAGGAAGCCCACCTTACTCAGGCACTCAATCATCTTGATCATGTACAATACATGATCAGTGACTGACATCCCATCCCTTATCCAAGGATTAAAAATAGCACAACTAGTCTTGTGTCTCTCAATGTCATCAAGCATGCTAAAGAAGTTGTTCAACATTTGAAGCATCTTCTGAGGCTAGGCATTCTCAAACCTATGGCTGAACTCATCATTCATCATCACCAGCATAATGCAATGAATGGTGGTACAGTCATTGAGCTACTTTTGGTAAATATCTCTAACCACCCCTCTAGCATTCGAGGCTCGCTCCTTAAGTGCCGAATCAGTCAAAACACACAAGATCCATTCATGCTCTAGGATGATTTTCAACTTCTGATACCAACTATTGAAGTTGGATCTCATGAGTTTGTCATTATCCAACAATGATCGAAGTGATAGGATAGTGGTCATATCTACATTAAGAAAAATCAAATCTTATTAGTATATGAATTAATTATCCTAAAGGCCTAGACTTTAGTCTAAAGATTTTTTCACTATTTTGTATGAACTGGTAGCCTCTATCTCCAATTCAACGAATTACTTTAATTCTTTAGTGGATACTATAATCCTCACAGACTACACATAAGCCCAACTTTGGTTGGTCAACCTATGTGCATCTATAGATAGGTTCATAATCAATTATTTCGTTAAACAACTTCTAGTAATTTAATTTTATCCTGAAAATCAAATCAGTAGGCTTTGGCCTCCACTGAAAAGATCTGATTAGGTCCAACCACTAACATGACCGTATTTGATGCATCTAACCAATAAATGATTAGGCTCAACTTTGGCCGACCAACCTGACCACCATTAGAAAGACATGATCAAATTATCATTTTATGAATGATAATTCAATTAGTCAATAAGCACCAAGCCTTTAGGCCTCCAATGATTATTAAACTAATGGATCCATTATCACTCAACTTAATGGGAGGTTGTAACTTTGTTATCACTATAACTTTATCATTTTTAAGGACCTAATAATTTTAGAAAATTTGATTAACTCTTTTTAATAAAAGAAGAGAAGATTAACCTGCCAATTTCGATCCTCCTACTGACCTCACCAAGTTAGATCAAAAAGGATCTATTTAAAGCTGGCATTAGGTGCACCCAAATCAATCACACTGATTTACCTAATTAACACGGATGAGCCAAAATCATCAAGTGATCTAATCAAAATCTAATTCACCAAGATGGCCAGGTTTGTGAGATCAATGGAAAGGATATGTCGTTAACTCATCAAAGATTAGAATCAGTATGAGTAGCTCCCAATTAAAAACCACTGGTTTGAACTGTCAAACTTACCTTAGACACCATCTGATTTATTAATTTCAATATGACCAATCTAGTAATCTCGAGTTCGACCGCATAGTCATGAATCAAGTCCATTTGGTCCTTGTTAAAGACATGGACTTGACCAACTACAACTATTGTAATTGAGTCTAAAGAGTCCTTAACCTAATCTAAATCAACATTTGGTTAGATTTGATCAATTACTCTAATTTAGTCTATTCTTTAACTAATCTTAGATCTAACCCAATTAATGGATCTAATTTATCTAACCCAATAACTAAAATTTTATGATCAATAACATAGGATCTTTAATTCATAATTCTAGACCCTGTCATAATCCTTAATTCTTAATTAAGTTTTTGGGATGAGGGGTGGGGTTTGGTATATTAAAAATATTTTTTAAAATTTTAAAAGATTCTTTACAATCTAGCACTGTTCACCAAATGAGTGGATCCATTTTAAAAATTGGGTTGGCTCATTTCACAAATAGTAATAGTTGTAGGATTTAATCTAAATCTATATACACTATATAAAAAAAATCAAGAATCAATTTATATCTAATCTAAGGACATATTTATGAATAACAATTAGATTAAAGCTAATTTAATTAAATTATAAAATATATTAGATCAGATCTAAAATTTTATGATTAATATTTTAGATCAAAAACGTACCAGAATAACTTTTTTACTATAAGGGATAAACCTTACAGTAGGATAACCTTCAGTTCGTGTGATCAAATTTTATTTTTAAATTTAAAAATTAGATTATTATTTAGATCTAATCTAAAAAATAATCTAAGCATGCATATACAACACATTAAATAACCTGGATGCTTTGATACCATTGATGGTGTGCATGCAGGATTTCTAGCTCTATTTTTAAAATTTTTTTGAAAATCAATTACAATGAAATTAAAAATTAATCTAATTAATTTATAAAGAGATATGGATCTTATCTAAAATCTTACATTATTAGGAGCTAATATGACATACATGCAATCAAATTTAAAAATAAAAAAAATAATAGCAGTAGTAAAACTATTTTACTGATCTACATGTTTTAAACACATTATCTTTGCATGGATAGTCGATCATCATAATCTGATCATCATAATGAAGATCTGATCATTGTGATGCAACCATACATATGTCCGGCCTTCATGGATGGTCCACACGAGGCTCTGGTCCCGATCGGCTCCTCACAAGTGCTAGGTTGATGTAGAACGATCTTGATGGCTAAATCTGATCAAACTCATTCGATCTCCCTCTACTGATTCTTTGGATGCTTCAGATCAATAGAAGAGGTAGAGAAGAGGTAGAGGAGGCACTCCAAAAAATTTTGTGAAGATCTGATGCTCAGATATCATGAAAGCGCACTCCAAACCCTAGATCAAAAATCTAGGGCACTAGTTTCACTCAAACCTTCGCGCCTTAATTTCTTTTTGATTTTCTTCCCTCAGATTTTTTTTTAGGTTTTTATCATGCAAAGGGGAAGGGCTCACACATGGAATGGGGTTTCTCATCTAGTGTTCATGTGTCCAAAAATTCCAAAAAATTAATAAGGGTGCAAAAGACAAAGCGGCATGAGGGAGAGTTGAGATAAAGAGGTTGTTCATTCAAATTTAAACCTCTTTTGAATTTGAATAGAAACCAAACTAATCTTATCTCTCTTAGATAAGGGAAAGGAGGAGTGTTAGCCTTCTTAGCATGGAAAAAACTCATGAGAAACATCTTTCTTGTGGAGAATAGGATGGTGCAAAAAGGAGTTATGTGGCGCATGGAAGACTAGGTCAAACTAGTCTAAATTGTTCTTATCCAATTGAACCAACCCAAACCTATTTGGTTAGGCCCAATTAGATCAGATTAAATCTAACTAATTTACATTTAATTAGGCTTAATTAAATTTTAATAAAATTAAAAATTGATCAAGTTCAACTCCAGATCAAATCGAGGATGAAACCTCCTTAGCGATTAGATCATCTCATAATCTAATTGGGTCAAATCCAACTAAATCCAATTAAATTAAACTTAATTCAAAAATTATTATTTAATCAAATTTAGTTAATTAATAATCAAATTACTAATTAAACTTTTCATAAATATAGAGTCCAAATCTGGTAGATGTCCGGGCAATAGAGTCCGTTGCCCAAAAATGTAGCAACTCAAGAGGGGGGGTGAATTGGGTTGCTTAAAAAATTTTAAGCTAAATCAAACTTTAACCAAGTATGTGCTTCTATTTAAGCTAAGTTGTGTTTTTGAGATGTATATAATACAAGCAACAGCAGAATCAAGATATAATTAGTACTATGCAAGAATTAAATCAAGCTAAGCAAAAATTGAAAGTATGCAAGATAAGAGAGAAAAGGCACAACACAAACATAAAATAATTTATGGTGGTTCGATGCATCCTCGCACCTACATCCACTCCAAGATCTTCTTGAAAATTTCACTATAATCTCCTAACTATAGTGTATTTATTTTAACCTGGGATAACAAACAAATCTTGTTAGTTTTCTAGGATCACCAACCGTAACCTTACACCAATTATTTTCTAGGCTCACAATCAACCCAGTTGGTTTTTACGGGCTTACCAACCAAAACCTGTACATCGATTATTTTCTGGACTCATAATCAACACAATTGGTTTTATCGGCTTACCAAGCAAAACCTATACAATATCCAATTCTTGACTTAGACGAGCATTCACCCCAAGTTTCTTTCCCATAAAAAAACTTGTAAAGAAAATAAGAGTACAAGTATGAAATTTTAGAACATATTAAAATACAAAAGATGAATTCTTTGAATCCCAAAGTAGAAGATGTAGGATTACTCTTTGAGGTTTGACTTCTCTTTAAATGATGCTTGAGAGGATGTGGAAATTGTTGGAGTAGATTGCACCTGAAAGCTTGTTGAAATCTATGCATAATTTTCTCTATTTTCTTTCTTTTTAATAGTATTTAATGATCCTCACATAAACTGATATATTTTTTTTTTTGATCCTCTTCTCTTGGTTTATCATCAAGTTTGGAAGCTCATATATCCTTTTTAGAAGCCAAACTAGCCATTTCTAGCTGTTAGGAAGCAAAAACTAGTCATTAGAAATAATTCTGCACCCTTCTACAATTTTGTAGAACTAGCCGTTGGAGCTCAAGTCAAATCTTGAGTCAACTCATCCCTCTGCTTGAGCTCGAGTTGAAGCTCAAGTTGACTCAGCCCTCAGCTCGAGACCATTCTATACTTCATCCTGAAAATCATGTTTTCTATATTTTTTTTCGTAGACTTCGACTTGAAAAGCTCAAGTTGACTCGTTCCTCTACTCGAGTTTGTGCTGTGAGGATTTATGGTGCTCCCAAGCCTTAGAAGGCCACGAAAGAAGTCAGGGTGTTGGCTCCGAAGATTCTAGAGACTTGGGTTGGTGCTTCGGAGATCTAAGATTCAAGGTGAAGTAAGAAACCAAAGGCGAGGAATCAAGACTGTAGCAAGAAGATTTTCTATAGGTTAGCCAGCTTAGTCCAAAACTGGATTGGCTAAGTCTCAGTGCACAGGCAAAATAGGAAGCTACGCATTTGGGACTGCTGGAATGGCACAAAACTAGATCGGCTCAATTTCAGACTAAGCGATCCAGTGGAACTTAGTCGACTCAGTGCTGAGACTGAGCTGGCTCAGTGTGCGGGCAGAGTTACGCGAGGGTCTATTTTGAGCAAGGGTCTAGGTTGATCCTAGGAGTCTTAAGGCCTGATTTGAGAAGTCTTAAAGGAGCTAACTCATGTATAGATCAGGTCTAGATCCAGAGGATGAGAGCATAGGAGATATTGGTGTACATGGGCTCGATGAGTGCTTTCATGTGTTGGGTTAGCTAGAGAATTTTTGGTCAGACCTAATGGCTATGTATAAATACATAGGTTGTATTAGGATTTCATTATGCTGTGAATGCTGTGGAATACAGACCTTTTCTCCCTCAATTCTCTCTTCTTCTCTTCTCTCTAGCATAGTTGCCCCATGGTTCTTGAAGAAGCCTTAGAGAAGGGGGTGCCTCCCTCAAGCCCAAGGAGGGAGGTGCTCCAGCATAGATTTAGGTGTTGGATCTATGGTTTGCTACCCATAAAGAATATCATAGGTTCCTTCAGGTCTATGCTAAAGATCACGGGCTTTTGCAACATGGTATCGGGGCTTGTGATGTCAAGGATGATTGACGTTTGAGCGATATCATGGGTCTATAATTTGGTATTAGAGCTAGGTGATGCTTGGGATGTTGTGGACAGTAATATGGTATCAGAGCTAGGTTTTAGAGCTTTTTGGTGCATGGAAGGAGCCAAGTTTCAGAGTTTGATGGTGTATGAAAGGAAAGGAGAAGCCATACAAGGTGAAATCAAAAATCTGCATAAGGATTCCACAGTATATCTCAAATCTATCTTGTTGTTGCTGTGGTTTGGCCAACCAGGAGTAGTGGATTGAAGGTGAAGGTTTAGAGGATTAACGAGAAGGAATTTTATCGAGATGGAAGGATTTGGTGCATGATTTGCTGATTGATCTTGGTGGAAAGATCGGGGTGTATGACGATTATGTGACAGGCAGGGAGCGCTGGAGTGCTGCAGTAGCACTTTTCTGAAAATGTAAGGCTAAGAGAGGCTTGACGATGCAACAGTCGAGGGAGGTATCTCAGTAGAGAGCATCAGGGTTCTCTAGAAAGATGGGCAGTGAAGGGCTATTGAAGAGTAGTTTTCCAAGGAGTAATGGTCGAAGGAAGGCTGAAAAAGTGACTATACATCCTTCGATGTCAAGAAGATGGGGAAGTAGTCGGAGATGTATTCAGTGGTTCGACCAGAGCATGAATTTGTGAAGACTTAGAAGTGATGGAGATTGATAATCTATGAAGGTCCAGTAGGTCAGGGCTGGATGGCTGTAGAGCAACGCAGAGATGAGTCAGGGAGTGCTGGAGTGCTGTAGTAGTACTTTCCTACAGGCATGAGACTGAGATAGGCTTGGTGGTGTAGTAATTGAGGAGTGTATCTTAGTAGAAAGTATCAGTGGTATCTCAAGAAGACTGGGAGCAGGTCTCAGAGAGAACCAGAAGGTCTCAAGGAGTGTTAGGAGTTCTCTAGCAGCTAGGAGTATCATGGATCAGGTTTCTTCTACAGGGGCACCAGGGAGAGTCATGGTTCAGATGGATGATGGTTCTTCGGGTGCAACTAAAGTGATAGCTGGTGTAGAAAAAGAAGAGAAGGACTAGGGTAAAATTTTTTAGGATTTAGTCACTGGATTCAGAAGAGTTGGATAAGCTCTTGGGTTTCGGAGTTGCCTGCAGGTTGCGGAGGTATCCAAGATAATTTCAAAAATGGTCGTAGAGTGCAGAGGGTTTGAAGGGGCAGCGATGGTGTTCGAGGTGCAGCGGCTGGCTCAGTAGTACAGCATTGAGTAGTTGGCCTCGAGGGACTCGATGATAGAGTTGGCTTCTGCAGCATCAGGTGGACTTCAGATATAGGTGGAGCTCTAGAGAGGTGGCTTCACAATTGAAGAGGAATTTGACATGAGTTCAGAGCAGAGGGTTGCCAGAGGATCAATATCCTAACACCAGCATCGACGATGCATAGTTCTAGGTGGAGGGGCATGTGTAAGAGGATAGGCATAGTTCTGAGAAGACAATGTCAGGGTTTATAGTGAGTGTTGGTATAGTAATGTTGCGGGTTCTCTAAGAAAGTTCAAAAGAAGTAATGCAGCTGCTAAGCAGAAGGGATCCTATATTTCCAAAGTGGTGCCAAGAAGCAAGCACAGATCTTCAGTGATTGAGGCGGTCATCCCAAAGACCTCAAGGGTGCACAACAGCTGAAGAGGATTAGCGGAGGTGATGTTTGCACAGGTGCTATCGAGTGCACAGGGATAGTGTGATCGTGCAGGAGGGCATTGTCGAGGGGTTTGCCAAGGCTTGAGAGCACCAAGATGAAGATTGTGATGATTTATGGTGCTCCCAAGCCTTGGAAGGCCACAGGAGGAGTCAAGGTGTTGGCTCCGAGGATTCCAAGGGCTTGGTTGGTGCTTCGAAGACCTGAGATTCAAGGTGAAGCAAGAAACCAAAGTTGGAAAATCAAGACTATAGAAAGAAGATTTTCTGTAGGTTAGTTGGCTCAGTCCAAAATTAGGTCGGCTAAGTCTCAATGCATAGGAAAAACATAGAGCTGTGCATTTGGGACTGCTGGCATGGCACAAAACTAGGCTGGCTTAGTTTCAAACTAAGCCAACCTAATGGAACTCAGCCGGCTCAGTGCTGAGACTAAGCCGGCTCAACGTGCGGGTAGAGTTATGCGAGGGTCTATTTTGGGCTAGGGTCTGGGTTGATCCTAGGGGTCTTAAGGTTTGGTTTGAGAGGTCTTAAGGGGGCTAACTCATGTATGGATCGGGTCTAGATCTAGAGGATAAGAGCGTGGGAGATATGGGTGTACATGGACTCGGTGAGTGCTTTCATGTATTAGGTTAGCTGGGGAGTTTTTTGGTCGGGCCTAATGGCTATGTATAAATATATAGGTTGTATTAGGGTTTCATTATGCTGTGAATGCTGTGGAATACAGATCTTTTCTCCCTCAATTCTCTCTTGTTCTCTTCTCTCTAGTGTAGTTGCCCCAGGATTCTTAAAGAAGCCTTAGAGAAGGGGGCGCCTCCCTCAAGACTAAGGAGGGAGGTGCCACAGCATAGATCCAGGTGTTGGATCTGTGGTTTGCTACCCATAGAGAACATCACAAATTTTTTTAGGTCTGTACTAAAGATCAGGGGCTTCTGCAACATGTTATAGGGACTTGTGATGTCAAGGATGATTGGCTTTTGAGCAATATCATGGATCTATAATTTGATATTAGAGCTAGGTGATGCCTGGGATCTTGCAGATGACAATACGTGCCACATGAAACTCTTGCATGCCAAACTTTCTTTTTTTTCCATTTCAGCTCGAGTTGACTCGGGCTCCACCTCGAGTTGACTTAGATCACAGCCTACTAAAAAAATTTGCATATCTTTCTATTTGAGGAGCTTTTTGTCTTGATCTTTTGAGAACTTCTTCCATCTTGATTTTTATGGTCTTTTCCACATTAAGGCTTCTCTATTTGACCATTAATTATTATTCTTTTGAAAGGATTCTTCTATGAATAATTTTTTTATTTTAAATACCTAGAAAATTCTACATTCACTTATGAGCATATGATTAGTACCATAATCACTCAATGTTTTGTAATCATCAAAATCAATCATAGGATTAATAATCTCTTTCTTTTTGATGATGACAAAATTTTGAGTATATGTATAATAAAGTATAATATGAATATGAATCATGAAGTGAATAAGTGAGCTCTTTCAAGAACATACTTTATGAATGCTTCAATAAGATTTTAAGAACATACTTCATAAATGCTTCAATATGATTTATCATAGAATTTTCATCATAAAATTTGATACCAAAATTCAATATCGATATTCAAGATGGTACATATCCAAACTTACTCATTTTATATAAATATTTCAAGCAAGCAAATAAGCATCTTACATCTTAAACATATTTTTCTTGTATATAGTTAATTTAAATGAAGCATATGAGTATGTAATTAATTCAAATATAAACTCAATAAGCATATACTCAACATAAAATCTCTCCCCTTTTTTGATAGCATTAAAAAGTCCAAGAAAAAGATGTAAAATAAATCATCAAAATCAAATTAAATTCAAATATACACATATTTAATTTTTAAATTTAGATTTTTCAGCTTATGATACGATGTCCTCTTTTGGATAACTACTCCTCTTTTTGAAATTTGATAGTAAATTCATATTAAATTTCTTCCTTTTTTTTAATCAATATATGTTAAAATGAAATATAGCTCCCTCTTTTTGAATAAAGTTAATACATTAATTTAAATTTTCAAATTTAAAGACAAAATTACTTTGAAATTTAAGAATCAAAGACTAATATAGCTTTTTAAAATAAAAATGTTTGAGTATTAAGATCATGCATGAGATATATTTCAACATTCATCCCTTTGTTTTCATATATTTTAGATTCATCACTTTCTCACAACATCCTCCAAATTCAAAAATGATATCATGAATGTATCAGAGTAAGTTTGTAGACTTAACACAGTATTCAAGAAAAATCAGAGCAAAACATGTTATCAATGCAACATATGTTTGAGAAGAAGATTGTTTGATATCAATAAAAATAAATATCTTTATACCAATTTTGATACCTATTATTAAAAAAAGCTTAAATAGTAAATTTCTTAGTAATTATTTTTCTTGACACAAGAAAAATGAGCATTTCTTTCTTATCTTAAGAGGTATCAATCAATTTAAGGCATAAAGATATCAATCTTATAATTTGTCTCAATGAATAATGTCAATCATATATTCATGCAAAATAGATTTGAGACAATACATTCTTTTATTTTACCAAAGATAAAGTAATAGAGTATAAAGCAATAATGGTCTATTTGATATCAATTGTTAAAGTTTTTGATCAAGTAAGATGAATCGATTAAATTCATATCAAATTATTTTGACAGGTTATTTTGAATTGATATCAATAGATCATGTAAAGCAAATCATAGAGAGTTTTTTTTCTAATTCAAATCTTTCTTTTCTTAAGAAGTACTACTCAATTACGTTCAAAAAAAGTATAAAATTTTTTGAATTTATCTCAAATAATATCATATCAGCCATACAAAATCAAATTTGAAACAAACTCAATCTTCTTCTTTTACCAAAAGATAAAACAATAGAATCTAAAGTAAGAACAAACTACTTGATACTACTTATGAGAATTATGATACCAATTGTAATAGTATTCTTGAAATATTTTGCTTGATACAAATTAAAAAAAATTGGCTTCGAAACTTTAAAATTATTTTGGATTTTAAAAAATTGACTTATGTGTTGGAACAGGATCCTCCTACTTTACCAGCCCATCCATCCGCGGAACATAGAGCATCTCTAGAAAGGTGGACGAATGAAGATAACAAAGCCAAATATTACATGTTGGGCTTGATGTTTGATGAGCTCCAGCGCCAACATGAAGACATAAAGACTAGCTGCTAAATATTGGCTCACCTGCAAGAGTTGTTTGGTGAACAGAGTCACACAGCCAAATATCAACTCACTAGAAGATTTTTTATGGCTCAGATGCATGATGGATAGTCGGTCCAAAATCATTGTCTGATAATGATCAAGGACTTAGAGGAGCTTGAGAAGCTCAGTGTCAAGTTGGACAAAGACCTGCAGATTGATATAATCCTACAATCCTTGACTGATGCATATGGATAGTTCATCATGAACTACCCATATGCATAAATCATAAAATACTTTGGCTGAACTTATGAACATGCTGGTTACTACTGAGCTCTCCATGAAAGATTCAAAGAGCTTAGTTCTTGTTGTAGAGTGGACTTTCTCTAAAAGAAAATCTTTTGAAAAGAAGAAAAAGTCTGTGAAGAAGCAGAAGATAGAAAGTGGGAAGAAGAACAAGAAGGAAGAGCCGAAGAAGAAGAATGCCAACAAAGAAAAGTATTTTCATTATAATTCTGACGGTCATTGAAAGTGAAACTATTCTTTATACCTAGCCATCCTGAAGAACAAGAAAAAGGCAGGTCCTTTTGGAGGTATGCTTGTGATTGAATCTAACTTAATAATTTCTTCTGCATCCAGTTGGGTGCTTGACTCTAGATCTAGTGCGCATTTGTGCACTTCCATGCAGGGTCATGAGGAGAGTAGAAGGTAGAGGGATGGTGAGATGATCCTGCACATCAAAAATGGAGTAAGAGTTGCTGCTATGACTGTGAAAATCTATCCTCTTCGACTATCGTCTAGTTTAGATTTAATTCTTAGAGACTATTATTTTGTACCTGTAGCAAGTAGACATTTGATTTCTATTTCTTCTTTAGCACATGAAGGTTATGTTATTAACTTTCTTAAGGATCATTGTACTATTCTTTTTGAAAGAAATAAAATTGCAAGTGTATTCTTAGTTAATGGTCTTTATCAGTTGCATATTGATGTATCCATGTTAAATGTCAAGCAAAATGTGAATACCATAGGACTAAAGTGATCTAGGGATAGTCTAAATGATAAGTATCCATGGCACCTTAGGCTAGGTCATATAGTGGAAGACAGGGTTAACAAATTAAAAAAATCTAAGCTATTGAGTTCATTGACTTTCGAGTCATATCCAATTTATGAATCATGCCTTCATGGCAAATTAACCAAGCTTTCTTTTATAGGACATGGGGAAAGGGCTACAAACCTTCTTGTCCTAGTATATACTGATGTGTGTAGCCCATTTAATGTGTCGGCTAGAGACAACTATGTCTACTTCATCATCTTTATTGATGATTTTTCTCGGTATGGGTATGTGTATCTAATGTGACACAAGTTTAAATACTTTAAAAAATTCAAGAAATTCAGACATGAAGTAGAAAAATAAACTAAAAAATTTATTAAGATTCTTCAATCAGATCAAGGAGGTGAATACCTTAGTTAGAAATTTCTAGACTATCTTAAGAAAAACAACATAGTCTCTCAATGGACTCCACCTAAAATGTCTCAACTCAATGGGATTTTAGCATGGAGGAATCGGACCTTATTAGATATGGTCCGATCCATGATGAGCTTTACAAACCTTCCTAATTTTCTTGGAGGACATAGTCTAATGATCATAATTTACTTACTAAATAAGATTTTCTCTAAAACTATTTCTACCACACTATATGAGATATGGCATGATAAGAAATCAAGTTTGAGTCATCTCAAAATTTGAGATTGTCCGACTCATGTCAAGAGATAGCAGGCAGACAAGTTGGATTCTAGGTCTATTAGAGCTTGTTTTATAGGATATCTTAATGAGTCGTTAGGATATTATTTCTATCTTTCAGAAGACCATAATATGATTGTGAGTCAACATGTTATCTTTCTTGAAAAATAGTTTATCCAAGATGCTGGCATTGGAAGATAGATAAGGCTTGAGGAGAAAGTCTCCCAAGAGCAATGAGCTAAGGAACCTATGGAACCTAATCAGATTGAGCCAGTCCAATCACAACCTCCTCTAACTTGTAGATCAAATAGGATTTTCCATCCTCCTAAAAGATACTTAGATATTATTTTAGAAGATATAGAGAAAATATTTCTCACGAAAAATGGGGTTCATGGTGATGATCGCAAAATCTATGATAAGGTGATATTAGATATCGACTCCAAGAAATAGTTAGAGATTGACTCAATGTGATCGAACCAAGTTTGGACCTTGGTAGATTTACTTGAAGGTATAGTACCTATTGAGTATAAATGGATCTATAAGAAAAAGATAGGTGCAGAAGGAAATATAAAGACATTCAAGGCTAGGTTTGTAGCGAAAGGATATAGTCAGCATGAAGGCATTGATTAGGATACCTTCTCGCTAGTACCCATGCTTAAATCCATCCGCACATTGCTTTCTATTGCAGCCTATTTTGATTATGAAATATGGTAGATCGATATGAAAATGACATTGTTAAATGAATATCTTAAGGAAGATATCTATATGGAATAGCCGCTAGGTTTCACATCTAATGATACTGATCACAAGGTCTGTAAGCTGTAAAGGTCCATCTATAGACTTAAGCAAACATCTTGGAGCTAGAATGCTCGTTTTAATAATGTGATCAAATCATTTGGATTCATCAAAATTGAGGAATAGTCCTGTGTGTTCAAAAAGATCAGTGGGAGCGCTGTTGTCTTCCTCATACTGTACGTGGATGACATCCTTCTTATTGAAAATGATATTTTCATGTTGACTATGGTCAAAATGTGGTTATTGAAAGAGTTCTCTATGAAAGATCTAGGAGAGGCATCCTTTACTCTAAAAATTAATATCTATAGAGATAGACTGAATAGGATGCTGGGTCTCTCACAGAAGATATACATAGAGGAGGTGCTGAAGATGTTCAACATGAAAAACATCAAGAGAAAATTGGTACCCTTCAGACATGGTATTCATCTCTCCAAGAAGATGTGCCCTAGCACACTGAGGAGATTGAATGCATGAGCAAGATCCCTTATGCTTCTACAATAGGGAGCCTCATGTATACCATGCTATGTACATGACTTGATATAGCCCATGCTATGAGTGCCACAAGTAGGTATCAATTAAATCTAGGTGAAGATCACAAGACTTCTATGAAGTATATTCTTAAGTACTTGAGAAGGACTAAGGATATATTCTTGATCTTTGGTAATGGAGAACTTTAGGTTCAAGGTTATACAGATTCAGACTTTATATCTGATATAGATGATCGCAAGTCAACATCTGGTAGTCTATTTGTATACAATGATGGTGCTGTTAGTTGGAAGAGTTTCAAGCAGACCATGATAGCGGATTCCACCATGGAAGAAGAGTACATTACAGCATCGAAAGCTACAAAGGAGGTATTTTGGTACAAGAAGTTCATCGCAGAGCTTGGAGTGATGCCATCGGATGTTGTTCTTCGGTACTACGATAATAATGGCACCATAGCTTTGGCTAAGAAGTTGAGGTCTCATCAGAAATCCAAGCACATCGAGTAGCAATTCCATCTCATCCATGATTACCTCGAAAGGGTTATGTCGAGGTCAAGAGAGTCAACTCCATGAACAACACGGTAGATCCACCAATGAAGCCTTTAGGCCAACAGAGGATCAAAGCCCATCTTAAGAAGATGGGACTTAGATTTGTAGCCAATTGATTTTAGATCAAGTGCGAGTTTGTTAGATGTATGCCCTAGAAGTCAGATTAGCTGACACTTGTAATACACTTCTAAGGATAATTTTATAATTTAGACTATAAATTAATAAAAAAATTATTTTTTTATCACAGTGTATATTTAAAAGTATCTATGATACATTCTTTGAGTTAATGGTAATGATAATTCATATTTTCAAGAGTTGAAAATTTAAAACATGAATTTTTATAATTAAATCATAAACTACTATCGACCGTAGGATCGTCATAAGGATGGTGATCAATTCAGAAGGTTAGTGTACAATCACTTTCTTAGGATAGATGAGTCTTGTATCTACGGTGTGGAGACATCGGAGTGAAAGTATAGGTACTCATTAGAAGAATTTTTCACATCCAAACAACCCACGTACACAAAAATAGACCTATGAAAATTGAGCCAGCTTGATTTCAGACTGAGCAGACTAACCTACAACTAGGTCGGCTCAGTCTGAGACTGAGCTGGCTTAGTTGTGTATCATGCCAATAGCCTAAAAATAATGCTATCTATTTGGATTTTCCTTTGAGACATAGCAGACCCAGTCCTAGACTGAGCCAATCTAGTTTCCAACTTAGCTGACCCAGTCTTGGGATGACCGACTAAGTTCTTGAATTTTACTATCCAGGCTGATTTCTCTTCTTGCTCGTTCCCATCATTCCATGACCTATCTTCTCATGTTTCCAAGACTTGGGAGTGCCACTTCTGAGCTCACACTTAACTCATTCCAACTCTTTGGTTAGAAGATGCTTTTTTTTTTTATTTAGTCCATAGAGTCCTTTTTATGGACTCGTCAAAGTTGGGTGATCTTGATTACGACTTCTGAATAATGCTTCGTCAATTTTTGAAGTTCACCCCTTACCTTCTTCAACTTCTCTTTAGTCCAGTGAACCTCCTTTTGTAGGTCTCTAATGATAGGTTTCAGAGGGAGACCTTGGGGCAATAGTGCAGCCTCGATGGGTGGTGGTGAGTCATGACTACCTTCGCTAGGGAGATTTTAAATAATAGACATGTCACAACATCAAACATAAAGGAAGACTTATTTTTATTACTCAAAATATTTTGAGTACATGAAAGAAAAAGAAGAAAAATACAACTGTCAAAGGTTTTCAACCTCAGGAGGCAAGACAGTGGATGAGATCAGTGCATCCTCGATGGTTCTTGGTTCAGGGATAGGCTCTAGAATCACCATGGTAGGATCAAAGGTTTCGGTGTCAGGTTCAATGACTAGAGAAAAAGCACCAGTACGGGAAGGTTCCGCCTCATCTTCAAGCTCCTTAATCAAAAAGTCGAGGTCCATGTCAGGGAATCTCTTGGCGACCCTCTTCATGCAAACCTCAAATACTTCAAGAAAGACCTCTTGAGTGAAGGCAATTTTGATATCCTCTATTGCTTTAAAGGACTTGAAGACTTCGATAGCTCGCTCCTTCTCTGCATTGACTTTCTCCTTAGCCTTTCTCCATTTATCTTCTTCCAGTGCCAAGACGATCTTCAGCCCCATCGACGCCTGCTCCTCCCTCCATAATGCTTCTTGAAGATGCTCGACCTCGATGGAATGAGACCTTAAAGCTTCTCTTAAACCTTTAACCTTGGCCTAGACCTTCTTGATCTTTGCTTGGGCTTCTTGGATAGCCCTTGAAGCCTCAACGATGTGGAGGTTCGCTACCTCTGAGTGGGCATATAAATAATGTCCCAACTATAAATAATAAATTGAGAGTTATGGCTTTAAAGTACACCGACACTCAATCAAGACTCAAAAGAGATCAGTTACCTTAAGGAATGCCATGAAAGATTCTTTGAATCATTCCTCGTCATCCTTTCGGATTATTTTCTCTACAATATGGGGAAGGACTCTCCCATCCATCAAAGTTTGGATGACTTCTCAGTCATCCAAGGAGCCCTACTTCTAGCTGGAGCTATTGTTGTTAGACCTTTTGGCATTCCTCTTGACCTTCCTAGCAGTGGCCTTCTTTCTTTTTTCAGTAGCTCTCTCCTACTCTGGGAGCGCAAGGATGTTGGTTTCACCGAGCAAGGTTGGGCTCGGCATGGCCATGACGGCTTTTGGAGTAGGCGTTGTTTGGGTCAACCTAGCCGAGCTTGTTTCCCCAACCTTGGCCCTTTTTGATGGCTCTTCTCCATGACTGCCCTTCCTTTTAAGGATCTTGATCCCTTCGGTTAGGCAGTTTCGCTCTTCCAGAGTCATTTCTGCAATGATAAGGATTAAGGTCAGAAGAGAGCACAAGGTGAAGTCGTTGAGATATGAAAATCTACCTACCAGATTAAGGAGACTAAGCTCGAAGTTAAACAAGATCTGGTCATCCAGCAAACTAGATATAAGAAAAGCTCGGTAGTCTCTAAGCTTATTAGTCGAGTCTTGATCCTTTCTTTTTAGCTTAGGGGCTTCATGGACCGAATCTCTCAAATTTATCCAAGAGGACAACCCTAATTCTAAGAGGGGGCATGAGACGAAGAAGAATCTCTTCTTCCAATTATGAACTAAGGTGGGGGCACCCTTAAGCAATCCCTTCTTATTGAATTGGAGAGATATGTACCATCAGTCTTTGGTCGTAGGGTGGCACTTGAAAGTGAAATAGTTTTAGAATAAAGAAATTATAGGTTGGACCTCAGCCATGATGCACAGAGATAGAAATTCTATGATGAATCTAAATGAGTTCGGCACCATGGAGGTGAAGAAGATGTTCAAGAACCTAAAGAGGATGATAACAAAAGATAGGATCAAAAGTCAGGGTCTAGCACGAAGAGCCTCGGTGTATAAATAAAAATGACCCAGGGGAGAGAGCAAGCTCAACCACTTGGCCCGAAAAATTCTAGTTCATACTCTAAGGATATCCCATACTGAATCCTTGTCAAAGAATGATCCTCGGGATGAAGTAAATAAGCAATGGTGCCAAGGACAAAAGAGGAATGAGGTGCTTCTATGGGATCGGCTGATTCCTTAAGACCCAAGCCCGTCAAATCTAAGCAGGCTGGGCTCCTAAAATCAATCGACTAGGACCCTATGGAAGACATACGAATCAAACTAAAACTTAGAAAAAGACTTCAAAAATTAGAAAAAAATTGGAAGTGAAGCCTTTAAGAAAAACCAAAGGGTCAGAGTTTGAAAAGTAATAAAATAACTAAGAGAAAGTTTGGGCACTAACCTAGAATGGTTCGAGATGGCAAGAAGGCAACCGACGGGATGCGAAAGGAATAAAAAGTATTTATGGCTGGAGAAAATTGCAGAAGGGGTCGAAACTCTCAGACGAGAAAAAGGCGGAGACCAGGAAGATGAAGAAAACTCAAGAATGGAAAAAGGCACTTGAAGGGAGGAAATGATTTAAATATATGAGGGAGACCCAAGGCAGTTATGATTGCAGGTTCTTCCCGTCCGATCTATATCGAATGCATGGCCCACTTATCATGGCAGAACCTGATGGCTGGCAAGGCCTTAATGATGCTATACCTCAAGCATCCCTTCATTAGAAATTTCAAAATCTTATCTTTTTGGGTCATCTTTCATCAAAGAAGCATTGATGCCAACACAAGTAATGCCAAAATTCTCTGCCTTACAAAAGTGGGAAGATCAAAAAGAACTTCGGCACTTACATTTGTACTTCCTTCTTTTGAACTTTGAACTCAGGAATGGGAGGACTAGTGTTGGTGATAAATCCGCTCCTGCCAAAATTTAGCAAGATTACCGACCTTAGGGTGATCTTATCTGACTACGGTGACCATGATTGAACCTTGACCAGAATGAGTTCTGGCTCCAATCCACTTTGGGATGGTCAACCTCCAACTCGTGCAAGTTGGACGATCCTCAATTTTGATGGTCAGACCTTTCAGATAACTACAAAACCCAAAGGACATTTGGGACCTCATCTGAATGAACTTGAGTAGTGAAGCCAATCACCTAAGGAGTTAGCTAAGGATTTGGCTATGTTTAATCCCTACGTAATCCAACCCGACCAACCTCGAAGCTGGTCGAACTCTCAATCGAATCTTCATCAAGCCAAATCTCACCATTGCAATTGGATTTCACATCAGGAGTCCTGTACTAGTATAGCTTCTCCTCAGATGAATTTCAATATCTTGCTGTAAGTGGCAGACCTTGGCATTCCTATGCCAAGAACCTTGGGTGTGCAAGCTTAGGTAAACCTGAACTTCAACCCAAAAGAGCCTGGCCATGATCCTAAATCAGTGAATCTCTTGCCCTATTAACCCTCGGCCCAAAATAATTATCTACCTATGGATGACCTCCATCCTACCACTATAAAGCCCTTCATCACCCAATAGATTCAATCTAGCTGAATGGCCTCATTATAAGAGGACCTCATCAATGACACAAACCCAAGCCTCGACTCAGCCAGTATCAGTCACTTTATAGGTGATCTTGAAGATGTCCGAACCTCTCTAAATCACTGAGACTCAGAGTTCTTCACATTTATGACTTACTCACATGTGCAGAGATCCTACCCGAACTCCAATTATTAATCTCCAATGAAATGGCAAGTTACAACAAGGGACACTACTCTCAGTAACAAACTCTACATGGCCTGAACGATCCACTAGTAGATAGTTGTAGCTATCATTATCAGTTTGTTACATGCTCAGTCTATATAAAGGATCTTCCAAATATGTTTTCTTTCTAAGCTCTCATCTCCATCTTAATTCTCTTGAGCATTCCATTCTTGTTGGCCAGAGAACTGACTTGAGCATTGGAGGATCCTATTGTAGCCATCCTCCTCTAGTTTGGACTACTTCTTACATATCCCATCCGCAACCTTATCTCCATCCACTCCAGCAACTCCAGCGTCGGTACCATTTTCTGCACCAATAGAAATCAATAGTGTGTAGACATTAGTTGATTCACCTGAAGGGATAAAACCCATTGGGTGTGAATGAATTTTCAAAGGATCATAGTAGCATAGATAGGAAGGTAGCAGTGGAAAATGTGTGCTAAAGTCAATCATTCTAAGTTATAGATGATTAAAATTAATATATAAATTATCAAATAATAATTATTATTTAGCTTATTTATCATAGAAGTTCTATCTTTCTTAAATGAACTCCTAAATTATAATGAAGTTCTTAGAACCACACTTAATCAATAAAAAAAAAATTATCGAATAGTTCTTAAATTATTCACGATCAAATTATAAGTTATTTACTAGGATGATAACTTATCGAGCATAAATCGCGGTATGTCATATGTGTTGGTTGTCCTCATAATCAAGTGGTGTGGAGATACTAGTATGACATGCAGGTGCGATGTAGAAGTATATCTACACTGAACATAACCAATGTAGCACTCTGCTGTCAAGAGTAGCTACCTAAGGCCAATGGATATAAGTGTTCCTCTGACCTAAGATCACCATGGTGACTTGCAAGCAACTCAATGTACTTTGGTGTCGAACTGCCTATATTTCTAATATAGGTTTGAAAGGTTTTAGGGTACAGTCAAATGCTTATAGAGTCAGTGTGTGAGTGAAGATGGGATTGACCACTCCTAATTAACTTCAAGAAGAGAATATCTCGCTGTGTTTATATTTAGCAAAACCTAGGCCTGGGTAATCCTCGTGAGGAGTCACAAGATTTATGAGATTTTGAAACATAATAGGGATGACTTGTATGAGTGTCGATAGCTAACTCAAAATCGTCTTGAGCATTATTAGTTATAAGAATGAATTATACGATAACCATAGGTTAGGATTCTAAGAATGTTGGTTTTCATACATTCGACCTATCCGAACATCGGATACCATTGCTAGATGATCATTTTGATTGGTACAGGATTTGGTTTCTATGCTATCGGCTTAGGTTCAAACCTATGGGATCATATACATAAGAGGTTGTAACCTGATTAGATGGTTAATCGATGATTGAGAATCGTTCTAAGATCAAACAATCAATACAATTGATGTTTGACCTAATACAAGTTTTGCAAGAGGATTGATTAGCAATTGGATTGCTAATTGACTTAATTTGATTGAGCAATTGAGCTAAGATAAAGTTTAATTAAATTAGATTTATTTAGAATTGATTTGAACTTAATTAGATTAAGTCTAATTGATTTATTGGATAAGCCAATTGCAAAGAAAAATAAGTTTTTGTTCAATTAGGACTTGAGCGCACCTAATTTCTAATTTGATTAGAAATTAAACTATATTTAAATTTGATTAAATCTAATTTAATAAGATTCTTAATTAGATTAGGAGTGTCTTTTAATTTGATTGATTCAAATCTAATTTAAATAAGATTTAAATTAGATTTGACCTAATCTACATTGGAGAGTCCTAGTTAGACTAGGACCCTTTCCTTCACCCTTACACCACCTAAGAAAGATCCCATGCCTATTATATTTTTAATTCTAGATTTGTTTGAGTTTCTCCATGCCTAAGAGAGGTTCTCCATGCCTCCTACTAGGTGTTTTTGAAATTTTATTTGACTTGATCAAATAAAGAAATTTGTTGAGACTTGGACTCTATTTAATAGAGTCCCAATTCTCCAAAACACCTTCTTTTCTTATGAAATTTTTTCTTCATGCCTTCCTTTCTTTTATGTGCTTATTTTCTTTGGTTTTGTACTTGGTTTCCTAGTCTTCACACTAAAAAAAAGAAGGGGCGGGGGGAGGGGGGGGTGGGGGGGGGGGCGGGGGGGTTGGGGGTGTCCAAGAGTTGGATGCCTCCTAAAACTCCTTCCCAGAGTCCATATAAGATTAGGTTTGATCTAGTCTTCCTTATCTAATTGGGACACCTCCTATGAGATCTTTTTGGATGTGAAAAATCCCAAAAAATTCATGGAAAAATCAAAGAAAAAGGAGGAGCGATGGAGGTTTGGGGTGCTAAGATTATTGGAGGAAAGGTTTCATTAAGATATCAAAAGTTGATATCTTGTTGAGACAAAGGTAAGAAAGAAGATTATCTTCTCTTGAAAATTTCTTTCAAGTCTATTTCTTTCTTATTTTTGTATTATTTTTTTATAAGAAAAATTTAAGAGAAAGAGGGAGAGGGCATGGAGGATGGATGCTCCAAGGAGTTGGGGCATGGTGTTTTGCTTTGGCCATGATCTGATCATGTCCTGATGAGAGAAGAAGAAGAGAAGAAAGTCTTCTCTTAGGGTTTCCTTGAGAACCATTCTTCTCCATCCTTTTATAGGATTTTTCAATGAGAAAAAATAGAGAGTAATAGATTTGGAAGCATGAGAAAATTCTAGAGGAGAAGGTCTCCTCTTGTTCCGGCATAGAGATATTTTAGGATATCAATGGTTGATGTCCTAAAAGAGAAGATCTATCTTTTCTTAGGATAATTTTCTTAGCCTTTTTATATTTTGATTTTTGAGAGATCCAAGGGTTGGATTTTTTTCATAATTCTCTTATATTCTTCATCTCTTAGAGTATCTAAGAGATCTAAATAATATTTTTTGATTAACCATCAGGAGGGATCTGCAAGAAGCTAATACTTCGAGCGGATCTTCATTCTACGAACTTCGATCTATGTTACAGCCTCATGTGGGCTATTTGCAGAGACCAGACGTGTGTGCTGCTCCAAGAAATAAGAACAATAATTGAACTCAATCGTGGTATTCTCGACCCATGCAAAGATTAAAGATAAGATCTCTTTACTAACCTAGATATAATCTAGGATTTCTAGAATAGTTCTAGATCTAGATATTGATTTGATCAAACCAATATTTCATGTTTTAATTTTTTGATTTATGTTTACATCATGGAATGTTGTAGATCCTAGATGTAGGATTTAGTGATTATATCACATACATATTATAGGTTAAATTGTTTAATCTATGTCTTCCATTGCTTGTAAATTCGAAAATGTTTCAAAATGTATGCATGAAACCCTGCATGTTTTTCTATAGTGGTATCGGAGCATCTAGGTTCTTTTATGACATGATCATGTTTATATTAAAATAAATCTAAAAATAAAATATTAATGATCGCACATACTAACATAAGGTTGTCCTATTGTAAGGTCAATACTTTACAATGAAAGATTGTCCTGATATGTGCTGATCTAATTTTTATGAATCATGAATAAGTTAGATATGATCTAAATAATTTTATAATTTATTTTTTAATTTTAAATTTAAAATTAAATAGATGTTAAATCTATTTTAGATTATTTAGATTAGATCTAAATAATATTAGATCGCACATACTGATTATAAAGTTATGCTACTATAAGATTTATCCCATACAGTGGAGAGATTATCCTAGATATGCTGACCTGAATAATCGAAATCATAAATAAGTTAGATAAGATCTAAATAATCTATAATTTATTTTTAGATTCTAAATCTAAAATTATTTAGATTCTAAATTTTTTAATTAAAATCAGACATGAATAATATGTGTTTCATATTTTGATCTAGCTTTTTTTAAACATACGCTAGATACGTAATTTTAGTTTGAATCTAGTTTATATATGTATGACATATATGCCTTGTAAAATTTAAATTATGAACTTACTTTCTACAAAAATTTAGATTCAAAATTCTAAGACATGATCGAACCATTGAGTCAAATCAGATCTAAAACCATGAAATGAACGTGATTCATTGTAAATTATTTATAAAATTTGAAAATATTTCAAATGATTAAATCATAATATAATTTTGAGGTTTCAAATTCTAACCCATAAGTTTTGAACTTAATTAAGAATTAAGTGATTATTTAGAATCTAGGTTTGTGATTTGAAGATCCTAAGATAATTTCATAAATCATGGGTTAAAGAGTAATGGGACAACTTTGATCAGGTCATTAACTGGGTTAGACCTAGGGTTAGATTAAATATGGACTAAGTTAAGAAATTGATCAAGCCTAATTAATAGTTAATTAGGATTAGGTTATTTGTTTTATAGATTAATTCAATAGTTATAGTTGATCAAAATCTATACATCTAATAAATGGATATTAATCATGGCTCAGCAGTCGAGCTAGAGTCTTTAGATAGACAAATCAAAACTAAAAAATTGATTGGTATCTAAGATAAGTCTGGCATTCCTAGTTTGGTGGTTTTTAATTAGCAGCCTACCTATCTAACCATTTCTGATGATGTCTAAGGCAAGCTTTGGTAGACTCTCCCATCGATCTTACTTACCTAATCAAGGTGGTTAATCAGATCTTGAGTAGGTTGCTCATTGATTCATGCTAACCCATGTCATATCAAAAATTAGTGTGACTAATCTAGATGCTTATAGATCCAAATTGATCCTAGTCCTTATCAATGACTTGAGAAGTCAGTGGGAGGACTTGACTTGGTAAAGTCAGTGAGAGCAAATTGGTTCATATTCTTTTTATCCTTAAATTATATCAAAATTTTAAATTTTCTAAAATTATTAGATTCTTAAAATGATAAAGCTATGAAGATAACTAAGTCATAGCCTTCCATTAAGCTAGATGATAATGGATCCATTAGCTCAATAATCATTGGAGGCCCAAAGGCCCGGTGCTTATTGACTAATGAAATTATCATTCATAATATGATAACTTAGAAGTGTCTCTCTAATGGTGGTTAGGTTGACCAACCAAAGTTGGGCTTAATCATTCGTTGGTTAAATGTACCATGTATGATCATGTTAATGGTTGGACCAAATTGGATCCTTGCAGTGGAGGCCAAAGCCTATTGATTAGGTTTCTAGAGCAAAATTTAATTACTAGAAGTTGTTTAGTAAAATAATTGGTTAAAGAACCTATCCATAGATGTTCATGGGTTGACTGGCCAAAGTTGGTCTTATGTGCAATCTTTGTGGATTCTAGTACCTACTAGGCAATTAAAGTAATTTTTCAAGTTGGAGGTAGAGGCTACCAATTTGAATAAAATAGTGGAAGAACCTTTAGACTAAAGTCCAAGTCTTTAGGCTTAAAATAATTCATATATAGTATATCTATATTCTCTTTTCTTATAGAATAAGACTAAACCCTAATTGCTCCAATCACTATTAGATAGTGATGACTTATGAGACCCAACTTCGATAATTAGTATCAAAAGTTGAATTTGGTTCAACAGCATGAAAGGTTTTGTGCTAGGACTTATAAGTCCAGTCAAAATAAAAGGTCAAGACGAACCACATTCAGACAGAGTGCTTCTACTATTAAAAGCAGGATCATAGGAAGAAGTATTGTTCTGAATATCTTGCTTTTCTTGACTATAATAGACTGAACAAAAGAAAGGAGCAAAGAGTTGCTTATCAAGGATGTTATATGAAAACATCTTGAAATTTTTCTATTTGTAATTCTACTATCAAAATATTGGATATCTATAGTCCTACATAATTTGTTGCAAGGACTATATGTAAATGGAATATTTAAAAATGGTGAGAAATACCTGAATGTTGGATGTTGTCATTTAAAGTGACTGTCACTATTGTCTATCATTTATAATGAATATGATCTTTGATGGCCTTTTGATAAAAAATGATCATTATTCATCTATAAATAAAGATTATTATAATATGGTTATGAATGATATTACAATAATACATGGACAATAAACAAATGATATTTAATATTTACATAGTCTGTTAAGTGTAATGTACACATTGAATAAGTATCCAAAGTTAGACAAGATCAAGGATATCAATATTTTATTATAGACAACCTATCTAGGTATGGGTGCATCTAGCTGAATCATTTAAAATATTCAAATGATTCAATAATAAAATAGAAAAATAAACTAAAAAAATATTAAAATTTTTTGATTAGATCGAGGAGGTGAATACTTATTCACTGAGTTTTTGACATATCTAAGAGAGAATGAAAATCTCTCTCAATGGACTTCTTTCAGAACACAATGTATCAGAAAGGAGAAATCAAACTTTATTTGACATGGTTGGATCACGATGGGGTTTACTAGTCTGCCTATTTTAGGGGTAAGCTCTTGGAACTAATTATTTTACTTTCAAATTCATTCCAAGTAAATATGTCATAAAGACTCCATATGAGATATAGATTGGGTGTAGACCTAGACTCTCTCACCTTCGGGTCTGGGGTTGATAGGTCTATGTTAAATATTTGCATATAGATAAACTTAGATCCTAGTTCGATAGGTATTAATTTATAGGATATCCCAAGAATTAGGGATTATTACTTCTACCATGCTGAAGAACAAAAGTTGTTCTCAGTAGTAGAGCATTCCTTTTGGAGAGGAATTCCTTAGAGAAAGAATTAATGCCTAAGAAGTTGAACCTAAGAAAGTTCAACTGGTAGAAAGAACTGACACAATCTAGTAAACCTATAGAATCGAGTTTGATTAGATCAAACCTAGAGCTCATTTATTTGGCACCATTAAGGAGATTTTGTAGAGCTCGACGAGAACAACGAGGATCTGATTACTTGTATAGATACTATGCAGTGGTCTGACTCTAAGAAGTTGCTTGGAGCCATTAAATTCAAATTAGAGTCTATGAAAATCAATAGTGTGTAGACACTAGTTGATTCACCTAAAGGGATAAAACCCACTAGATGTGAATGAATTTTCAAAGAACTAGAGTAATGTAGATAGGAAGGTAGAGACCTATAAAGCCCATTTGGCTATTGTCTCGGAGTTGGAACATACGTTTTGAATGTATGTCTTTATTATGAATAAAGAGAATCATTGCATTTGTGAGTAGGCAAAAAATTCTATAGTGTTTTTTCTTGTGTTGTCTGTGAATGACATTCTCTTAACCAGGAATGACATTTCAGCATTATAGGAAATAAAGGTTTAGCTGTTATTTTATTTCTTCACGTACAAGATTGGACATGGTATACTCACTAAAGGTAGTGAGTAGATACCAGTCTGATTTGGATAAGAACCATTGGAAGATTGTATAGACAATCCTTAGGTATTTAAGAAATACTAAGATCTAGTGACTCATATATGGAGAAACTGATATAAAATATGTGAAATATTTTTATTTTAGTTTTAGTCAGATAAAGATGATAGCAAGAGAGTGTTGGGCCATGAATTTATCCTTATAGGAGGAGCAATCTACTGAAAAAGTTTCAAGCACAATAACTATAGCCCATTCTATTAGTGATGTAGAGTACATGGTGGCATATAGTGTACATCGACCTATCCAAACATCGTACTATTGCTAGATGATCATTTTAATTGATATAGGATTTGGTTTCTATGTTAACGACTTAGGTTCGAACCAATGGGGTCACACACATAAGAGATTGTAACATGATTAGATGGTTAATCGATGATTGAGAATCGTTCTAAGGTTAAACAACCAATATGATGGATGTTTGACCTAATGCAAGTGTTGCAAAAGGATTGATTAGCAATTTAATTGCTAATTGACTTAATTTAATTAAGCAATTAGGTTGAGATCAAGTCTAATTGAATTAGATTCAATTAGAACTGATTTTTATTTAATTAGATTAAGTCTAATTGATTTATTACATAAGCTAATTGCAAGAAAGAACAAGTCCTTGTTCAATTAGCACTTCAGTGAACCTAATTTCTAATTTGATTAAAAATTAAATCAAATTTAAATTTAATTTAATAAGATTCTAAATTGGATTAGAATTTTTTTTAATTAGGTTGACTCAAATCTAATTTAAATGAGATTTAAATTGGGTTTGACCTAGTCTACATTGGAGAGTCCTAGTTAGACTAAGACTCTTCCCTTCACCCTTATGCCACCTAAAAAAGATCCCATGCCTATTATATTTTTAATTTTAGAATTTTTTGAGTTTCTCCATACTTAAGAGAGGTTCTCCATGCCCCCTACCAGGTGTTTTTGAAATTTTATTTTACTTGGTCAAATAAAGAAAGTTGTTAAGACTTGGACTCTTTTTGATAGAGTCCTAATTCTCCAAAACACCTTCTTTTCTTATAAATTTTTTTCTCCATGCCTTCCTTTCTTTTGTGCACTTATTTTATTTTATTTTGTACATGGTTTCTTGGTCTACACACCAAAAAATAGGGGGGGAGGCGTCCAAGAGTAGGATGCCTCCTAAAACACCTCCCTAGAGTCCATATAAGACTAGGTTTGATCTAGTCTTCCTCATCTAATTGGGGTGCCTCTTATGAGATATTTTTTGGATGTGAAAATCCCAAAAAATTCATGAAAAAACTAGAGGAAAAAGATGAGGAGGTGTAATGGTTTGGGGCACAAAGATTGTTGGAGGAATGGTTTCATTAAGAATCAAAATTTGATGTCTTGTTGAGATAGAGGTAAGAGAGAAAATTGTCCTCTTGGGAATTTCTTTCAAGTCTATTTCTTCTTTATTTTTATGTTATTTTTTTATAAAAAGAAATTGAGAGAGAGAGGGAGAGGGCATGGAGGATGGATGCTCCAAGGAGTTGGGGCATGGTATTTTGTTTTGGACATGATCTGATCATGTCCTGATGAAAGAAGAAGAAGAGAAGAAGGTCTTCTCTTAGGATTTTCTTGAGAACCCTTCTTCTCCATCTTTTTGTGAGATTTTTCTATAAGAAAAATTAGAGAGTAATTGATTTAGAAGCATGAAAAAATTCTATAGGAGAAGGACTCCTCTTGTCTTGGCATAGAGATGTTTCAGGACATCAATGGTTGATGTCTTGAAAGAGAAGATCTGTCTTCTCCTAGGACAATTTTCTTAGCCTTTTTATTTTCTAATTTTTGGAAGATCCAAGGATTGAATTTTTTTTTTAATCCTCCTTATTTTCTTTATCTCTTGGAGTATCCAAGAGATCCAAAGAATATTTTTTATTAACCATCAAGAGGGATCCGCAAGAAGGTAGCACTTCGAGCGGATCTTCATTCGATGAACCTCCGATCTGTATTATAGCCTCATGTGGACTATTTATAGAGGCCAAACATGTATGCTACTCTAAGTAACAAGGACAATAGTAGAACTCAACCATCATGTTCTCGACCCATGCAAAGATAGGAGATAAGATATCTTTACTAACCTAGATATGATCTAGGATTTCTAGAATAGTTCTAGATCTAGGTATTGATTTAATCAATACCAACCTTTCATGTTTTAATTTTTTGATTTATGTTTGCATCATGGAATGTTGTAGATCCTAGATGTAGGGTTTAGTGATCAAATCACATGCATATTATAGATCAAAATTGTTTAATCTATATCTTTCACTACTTGTACATTCAAAAAAGTTTGAAATGTATCCATGAAACCCTACATGTTTTCCTACATATAGAGACCTATAAAGCCCATTTGGCTATTATGTCGGAGTTGGAACATGCATTTTGAATGTATGTCTTTGTTATGAATAAAGAAGAACCTTGCATCTATAAATGGGTAAATGGTTCTGTACTGTTATTTCTTGTATTGTTTATGAATGACATTCTTCTAATCAAAAATGGCATTCCAGCATTACAAGGAATAAAGATTTAGCTGTCATCTTATTTCTCTATATACGAGACCAGACATGGTATACTCACTAGAGGTAGTGAGCATGTATCAGTCCAATCTAAGTGACAACCACTGAAAGATTATATAGACAATCCTTAAGTACTTGAGAAATACTAAGATCCAGTAACTCAAATATGGAGATACTGACTTAAAACTTATGGATGTTTTGATTCTAGTTTTTAGTTAGATAAAAATGACAGCATGAGAGCGTTGGGTCATGAATTTACCATAATTTAAGAAGCAATCTGGTGGAAAGATTTCAAGCAGAATATAGTAGCCTATTCTATTAGTGATGTAGAGTACATCGTGGCATCTGATGCTACCATATAGGCTATGCAATTACTAAGATTCATTAGCAAGTTTGGAGTGGCACCCTTAAAAGATGGTATAGTCCTATCATAGCACTGGAGCCATAGCTTAGGATAAAGAATCAAAGGACCAGCATATTCTGCATCACCATACCTTTGATTTTAGATTAGGGTGAAGTCGACCTTTAGAAGATTGATAAAAAAGAAGAACTTGACTGACCTATTTGACAAAGCCTCAGAACTAAGGAGTTCAACTAGATCAAGTGAAAGATAAGATATTTGATATTATTCTGATTGACTTTAGTTCAAGTGAGAGTTATTGAAAAATATATCCTAAAGCCAATCATCTAAGTTGTAGATGATTGGAATTGGTATATGAATTATCAAATTATAATTATTATTTAGCTTATTTATCATAGAAGTTCTATCTTCTTTAAATGAACTCCTAAGTTATGATGAAGTCCTTAGAACCATACTTAATTAATAAAAAAGGATTTATCAGATGGATCTTAAATTATTCATGACCAAATGATAAGTTATTACCTAGGATGATAACTTATCGAGTATAGATCGCTATATGTCATATGCATTGATTGTCCTCGTAACCAAGTGGTATGGAGACACTGGTGTATGACATGCAAGTAGGATATAGGAGTAAATCTGCACTGAACATGACCAATGTAGCATTCTATTATCAAGAGTAGATAGCTAAGGCCAATGGGTATAAATGTCCCTCCGATCTGAGATCACCATGGTGACTTGCAAGCAACTCACTGCACTTTAGTGTCAAACTACCTATATTTCTAATATAAGTTCAAAAGATTTTTAGGTATAGTTAAGTACTTGTAGAGTCAGTGTGTGAGTCAAGATAGAATTGACCACTCCTGATTAACTTCAGAAAGCGAATGTCTTGTTGTGTTTCAATTTAGCAAAACTTAAGCCTAGATAATCCTCGTGAGGAGTCATGGGATTTGTGAGATTTTGAAACATAATATGAATGATTGATATGAGTATTGATAGCTTACTCAAAGTCATCTTGAGCATTATTGATCAAAGGGATGAATTATACGGTAACCATAGGCCAGGATTCTATGAATATTACTTTACATACATGCGACCTATTTGGACGTCGGATACCATTACTAGATGGTCATTTTGATTAGTACAGAAATTGATTCATGTGCTACCAACATAGGTTCAAACCTATGAGGTCACATATATAAGAGGTTGTAACCTGATCGGATGATTGATCGATGATTTAGAATCATTCTAAGGTCAAACAATCAATACAATTGATGTTTGACCTAATGCAAGTATTGTAGGAGGATCGATTAGCAATTGGATTGCTAATTATTTTATTTTGATTGGGCAATCAGACTGAAATCAAGTCTAATTAAATTAGATTCAACTAAAATTAACTTAGATTTAATTAGATTAAGTTCAATTGGTTTATTGGATAAGCCAGCTGCAAGGAAAAAAAGTTCTTGTTAGACTTGGATTTGAGTTCACCTAATTTCTAATTTGATTAGAAATTAAAATAGATTTAAATTTGATTAAACCTAATTTAAATAAGCTTCTAATTAGATTAGGATAGCCTATTAATTAGGTTGACTCAAAACTATTTTGATTTAAGTTCAAAAGATCTTGACATAGTCAAAAGAGGAGAGTCCTAGTCTCTTGACATAGTCAAAATAGAAGAGTCCTAGTCTCTTGACATAGTCAAAATAGGAGAGTCCTAGTTAAACAAGGACTCTTCTCTTCATCCTTGCACCACCTAAGTCACTCCACACCCACCTTGAATTTTTTCCAAAAGTCTACGTGACTTTTTTAATGTCTAAGAGAAATTTTTCCATGCCCTATAATCTAGAAGTTTTGAAATAAATTTTAAATTGATCAAAATTAGAAAGTAGTTTGTATGAGATTCTATTCGATAGAGTCCCTTCAAACCAAAACACTTCCTCCCTCTTTTAAACCAATATTTCCTATGCCAAATTTTTTGTTCACCCCTTTCTCTCCAGGTTTGTGCATTGGTTTCCTTCTCTCCATGCCTGATTTTAAGGGGGAGGCATCCAAGTGTTGAATGCCCCCTAAAAGCCCATAGAATCCTTCTTAAACTAGGATTTGACCTAGTCAAAAAGGGTGGTTATGGGGCTCCCCCTTTGGAGGAGGTGTGGGCGTCAAAATCCCTGATTATTCCATGCACAAAATTAGAGGAAAGAAAGGAGGGGTGTGGAGGTTATGGTTACCAAGATTCTTTGAGGAGGGCCTTTCTTTTGGACAACAAAAGTTGATATCTTAAAGAGACAAAGATAAGAAAAGATTGTCTTCTCTTATAATTTTCTTTCATGTTTCTTCCTTCTTCTTTTTTATGTGATTTTTTTATGATAGAAATCTGAGAGAGAGAGCAAGAGGGCGTGGGAGATGAATGCTTCAAGGAGTTGGGGCATGGTGATCTCTTCTGGACATGATTTGATCATGTCCTGGTGAGAAGAAAGAGAAGAGAAAATAGTTTTCTCTTAGGATTCTTTTGAGAATCCTTTCTTGTCAATTTTTGTATAATTTTTCTATGAGAAAAATTAGAGAGAAAGAGATCAAATAATATGAAAAATTCAGAAGGAGAAGGTTTCCTTTTGTCCTAGCATGGAGATCCATTATTTAGCTCTTATTTTCTGATTCTTGGAAGATCCAAAGATTGGTCTTCTCACTTATTCCTCCTCTTGTTCTTTGTCTCTTGGAGTGTCCAGGAGATTCGAAGAATAATTTTAAATTAATCATCAGAAGAGATCTGCAAAAAGCTAGCACTTCAAGCAAATCTTCATTAAACGAACCTTCGATCTATATTGCAATCTGATGTGGATTACCTGTAGAGGCCGGACGTATGTGTGGCTCTAATCAACAAGGACAACAACGGGGCTCAACAGCAGTGTTCTTGACCCACACAAATATAAGAGATCTGATCTCTTCACTGACTTAGATATGATTTAGGGTTTTTCTAGAACTGTTCTAGATCTAGGTATTAATTTGATTAATACCAATCATACTTGATTTATTTTTAGATTTATGTTTGCATCATGATATGTCACAAGCCCTAGATGTAGAGTTTAGTGATTAGATCACATGCATAATTTGATTAAATTATTTAATCTTTATCTTTCACTACTTGTAAATTCAAAAAAAATTTAAAATATATGAATAAAACTCTACATGTTTTCCATCAGTTTGGTTTTATGATTTCATACAATTTGCTTTAAAATCCATGCTTCCATCCTATATACCAATCCCTACAGTGATATCAGAGCAAACCTTATTAGGTTAAATCATATGTTGTTATGCTTATAGATTAATGGTAATATTATAAATATGATATGATTATGTTTGATATGATTAGCATCTTATTAATATGGTGTGATCATATTTAATTAATCATAATTAAAATATGATGTATATCATTTTGTAAGGTTGCCCTAGCATAATAGTGTATGTCCACTATGTGATGATGGTTGTCCTAGACTAATAATACATGCTAATATATTTATATGAATGAAAATGTATGTCATGATTGATATGATCAATTCATGTATATAATTAGATTTGATTAGAATATGCATAGAGACCAGTTAAATTTCTTTATAAAAATTCTATTTAAGTTATAGTATAATTAACTGATAGCAGAACTAGTCTGGATGTGTAATTGATCGATTGGTGTCTAAAAAAGTGGTTCATGATTAGTAAAGAGAATGTGGTCTATAATTGATTCCGTTGTCTGACTTGATTAATTTATTGGTGTCTATGAGAAACAACGAGGGGATCCTCACCTCTCTCCTACTTATCTAGTTGATTAGATTAATTTAATTCTTGATTGGGGTGCTTAGTATTATATTCACTATATTAAGGCCTTCCTTCATGCTAGTTCATTATTATGTCACAAACTATATTAGGTTTATTATGCAACCACAAATCCTATTATGGGGACTGATATAATATTATTCTGGTGCATTGAGATACTTACAGCATTTTGGGTATACTCTTTGTTATGTAACCACAAGAGCAGTTATATTCCATTTTGACTATATAGAAATGATGGGTCCTACTTAACTAAAATATAATAGTTTATTGTGCTAACATAAGGCTATCAAAGTTTTAAAGATCAGGATTATATTGAGAATTGCATGAGATGCAATTGGAAAAAGTTTTCTATATTTGAACTTATAAGAGGTTTGTTGTGGAATTAGGGTCTTAATCCCACTAAAAAAAAATTGATTAGGATTTTTCGATTATCATAGTAGAGGAATATGATATTTGATAAAATAGTGGGAAACATAATTAAATTAAAGTTCTAATTTAATTGTGTATGTCATCATGAGTTGTTTGCTTATATAATGTTCTATATTATGTAGATTAAATGGCTTCTTCACTTTCACTGCGTGGTATATTGGATTCAAATAAGTTGATCGATCCTAATTATGTAAATTGGTTGAGAAACTTAAAAATAGTACTCAGGCAAGAGAAACTCTCCTATATTCTTGATTTTTCTGATCCTAAGCCATTAGGGAAAGAGGCCACAAATAAAGAAAATTTCATATACAAGATGTGGCAAAATGATTCTCTTACTATCAAGTGCATCATACTAGCCTCTATGAGTAATGAATTACAGAGGCAGAATGATGGCATGGATACTCAGTCCATATTACTCAATTTAGAAGAACTTTATGGAGAATAAAGTAGGACTGCTAGATATGAAATATCTAAATAGTCATTCCGTGCCAGAATGGTAGAGGGCTCATTTGTGCAAGACCATGTTCTGATGGTAATTAACTTGATCACTCGATTAGGTCAATTAGATTTTATCATGGATGGAAAGTTGAGTCAGGATCTAATCTTGCAATCACTCCCAAAATTATTTTCTTAGTTTATCACAAACTATCATATGAACAAACTAAATACTTTCTTGCCTGAGCTATTAAATATGCTCAAAACAATAGAGAGCTATATCAAAAAGGATAAGGCTCTTATTCTTCTTGTAGATGGGATCTCCAAGAAAAAGATATGCAGAAAGGGTTCTAAGAGGAGGCCGAACCCTAAAGATGGCACAAATAAGAAGAAGAAAGGTAAGAAGACCTCCGAATAGATGACCTCTTTTCACTATGGCAAAGCAGGTCATTAAAAGAGGAATTACAACACTTACCTTGCAACTATGAAGACTGGTGCAAGTAATACACCGAAAGATATATATGAGATACATACTATATTGTCATTGAATTCTTCTATTTCAAACTCATGAGTATTAGATACTAACTGTGATTTTTATATCTGTAAATCTTTGCAGGGACTGTAGAAAATTAGAAGTTTGAAGAAGGATGGCTTCGAGCTATATGGCGCTGGAGGAGAGTCTATCCAAGTGGAGGCTGTAGGAATAAACATCTTGAAGTTATCTTATGGAAAGATCTTAGAATTGACAATTTGTTATTATATGCCTAAGTCATTAGAAATATTGTATCTATACCCTTGTTATTAAAATAAGGTTATAATTTTGATGTAACAAGTAATGGTTGCTCGATCAAATATTTTAATGAAATAATATGCTATGATATTTTTAACAATGGTCTTTTGATTATATGTTTGAATGATAAAATTTTTTATGTTGATAAAAATAGAAAGCATAAGAGAGAAGAAATAAATAATATTTTATTTTGGCATTATCGACTTGGTCATATTAGTGAGATCAGGATTAACAAGTTATACAAAGAAAATTTTTTTGATCCTTATGATTATGAATCATTAGGAACTTGTGAATCATGTCTCATGGGTAAAATGACCAAAACTCCATTTAGTAGATATGAAAAAAGGATAAGTGAGTTATTAGAAATTGTACATACAAATGTATGTGGTCCTAAGATAACTCAGGCCAGAGGAGGATACTCTTATTTTATAATATTCACTGATAATTTATCTAAGTTTGGATATGTGTATCTTATGAAATACAAATCCGAAACCTTTAATAAATTCAAAGAGTATCAAAGTATGGTTGAGAAACAAACTAAAAAAAATATAAATATTCTTTGATCTGATCAAGAAGGAGAATTCTTATCCAGTGAATTTCTAGACTATCTTAAAGTAAAGAAGATTCTCTCAGAATGGACCCCTCCTTATACACTACAGTTAAATGGTGTAGCCAAAAGAAGAAATCATATCTTATTGGATATGGTATGGTCCATGATATGCTTCATAGAGTTACCTATTTTTTTCTGGGGTCATCCCCTAGAGACCATAGTATACATCTTGAAAAGAGTACCTTCTAAGTCTATATCTAGCACTCCATATGAAATATAAAAAATTAAGAAATCTAATCTTAAGTATTTTAAGATATGGGGTTGTCCGGCATATGTCAAAAAAAAATTTGGAGATAAGCTAGATGCTAAAGCAGATGGATGTCTATTTGTAGGATATCCTAGAGATAGTATGGAATATCTATTCTATCATCCTACTGACTAAAAGATGTTTTTAAGTAGGCATGCCACTTTTATGGAGAAAGAGTTTATCCTAGAAAGGAGTAGTGGGAGAAACATTGAACTTCGTGAAGTTCAAGAAAAATAAATAGAAATTTCTCAACCAAGTGAACACATAAATAGGGAAGAACTTGAACACACAACTCATATCCGAAGGTCTGATAGAGTGTGACATGCACCCATGAGGTACGAGCTCATTATTGAAAATAATGAAACCCAAATCATTAAGAATGATGAACCTCTGATTTATACTAAAACTGTCATAAGTAAGGACTCTAATAAATGGCTAGCTACCATAAAATTTGAGATGGACTCCATGTACACCAACAAAGTATGGATTTTGGTGGACGCACCAGAGGGTATGAACTCTATTAGGTCTAAATGAGTCTGTAAGAAAAAGATTGGAATGGATGGCCAAGTTGAAACCTATAAGGCCAGATTGGTGGCTAAGGATTTTAAGCAAAAATAGGGTGTAGATTATGATGAAACATTCTCACCTGTTGCAATGCTCAAATCTATTCAGATTATGCTTACTATAGCAGCATACTATGATAATGAAATATGACAAATGGATATGAAGACCACCTTTCTTAATGGTTTCTTTGAGGAGGAGATTTATATATTATAGCCAAAAGGATTTATCTCAAGTGAAAAACCAAATCAGGTATGCAAGCTTAAGAGATCTATTTACGGATTAAAGCAAGCTTCAAGGAGTTGAAATATCCGCTTTGATGTTATAATCAAAGAGTTTGGCTTCATTAAGAATATGGATGAACCTTATGTGTACAAGAAGACTAGTGGGAGTGCCATAATTTTTTTAGTTCTGTATGTAGATGATATACTCCTTATTGAAAATGATATTCTAATATTGCAATCGATCAAATTATGGCTATCAAATAAGTTTTCCATGAAAGACTTGGGAGAAGCATCTTATATACTTGGTATAAAGATCTATAGAGATAGATCTAAGAGGATGCTAAGCTTATCCCAATCTAGGCACATTGACGTAGTGCTAAAAAGATTTAGCATGGATGGGAGTAAAAGTGGTTACTTTTTCATGAGTCAAGGCATACATCTCTCTAAGAAGATGTCTCCTAAGACACCTGAAGAGAGAAATAGAATGAGTTCTATTCCTTATGCTTCGATAGTAGGATCGATAATGTATGCAATATTATGTACTAGGCCTGATATTGCTCATGCCTTAGACATAGCTAGTAGATTTTAAGCTAATCCAGGAGAGGATCATTGGAAAGCTGTGAAAAATATTCTTAAGTACTTGAGAAAAACTAAGAATATTTTTCTAGTATATAGTGGATCTGATCTTAAACTAGAAGCATATTCTAACTCTAGTTTTCAATCTGATCAAGATGATAGTGAATTCATTTCAGGATATGTCTTTACTCTGAATGATGGAGTAGTAAGTTGAAAGAGTACTAAGTAGCTAATTGTAGTTGACTCAACCACTGAGATAGAATATATAGCTGCAAGTGAAGCTGCCAAGTAAGCTATCTGGATGAAGAAGTTCATCACTGAATTGGGTGTTGTTCTCAAGATTGAGAACCCAGTACCACTTTACTATGATAATACTAGAGCAGTTGCTCAAGCATAGAAACTAAGATCTCATCATAAATCCAAGCACATTCTGTGATGCTTCCATCTTGTTCGTGAAATAATTAAGAGACAAGATGTTATCATTGAATGAGTAGATACAAAGAACAATATAATAGAACCATTCACTAAGGCTCTACCATAGCAACAGTTCAATCGCCATCTTGAATGTATGCGGTTAAAATATAAGGGCAATTGGCTTTAGTATAAGTGGAAGATTAAAAGGAACATGCCCTACAAGCCAATCAAAATATGTATTTTGATAGGTTATTCTTTTATCTTCTAAACTCTTGTAATGATATTTTCAAATCAGTAAAGACATTTATTTCATCATATGCTGCATCTTAATTATTTTTAAGATTATGATGAACCTCATAAATTAAGGCTATAGTTTTAGGGTTATGATGAGATTATACCTATGAGATCTAAAATCTTAAAATCCTAATCTAAAATAATCTTGGTCGATGGAACATTGAGTTGGGGATCAATGTTTCCAAAAATACTAACACATTCTATGTATGCTCGATAGAGAGGGTGATTGATCTCACTATCACTTGTATTTGACACTAATACAAAGATGAGGATGCTTATTAAAGAATAAGTTCACTGAATTGATCCATCTTGAGAACATCTAATGGAGTCTTATCTACTTGTCAATAGATGGTTCTCATAGTGGGAGTTGTGCATATAATCCTTTGACCTAAGACTGCCATAGAAACTTGTATGCATGAATCCATATTTTGGTTCATACTTGTTGGTGATAAATCTGCTCCTACCGAAGTTCAGTAAAATGCCCAACCTTAGAGTAATCCCATTTGACAGTGGCGATCATGATCAAACTTCAACCAATGTGAATTCTGGCTCCAATTCACTCTAGAACGATCGACCTTCAACTCGTGCATGCCAGACGATCTTCTTAGCTTTGATTATCAGATCTTTCAGATAACTGCAAAACCCAAAGGGCATCTCAGACCTCATCTAGATGAACTTGAATAGTGAAAATAGTCGCCTAAGAAGTTAGCTAAGTATTTGGCTAAGTATTCGATCCCTACTTAGTCTACCCTGGCCGACCTCGAAGCTGGCCGAACTCCTTTTCAACTAGATCTTCTTCAAGCCAAATCTCACCATTACAATTGGGTCGCACATCAAAAGTCTTAAACTAGCAGAGCTTCTCCTTAGACGAACTTTTGTACCTTGCTGTAAGTGGCAAATCTTGGCATTCCTATATCAAGAACCTTGAGTGTGCAAGCCAAAGCTAGCAGAAGGACCTCATCATCTCCATAGGTTCAACTTCCAACTCAGCGAATATCTGCCAACCTATGGACAACCTCGAAAATAATTGAACTACAACTGTTAATCTCCAATGGACTGGTAAGTCACGATAATGGACACCACCCTCTATAATAAACTTCACGTGATCCCGAACGGCCCACTAATAAGTAATTATAATTATCACCATCAGTTTGTTACAAGTTCCACCTATATAAGAGATTCTCGAGATATGTTTTTTTTCCAAGCATAGAAACTCTACTATAATTCTTCTGAGTGCTGGAGCCACCCCCTCCTCTCGTCCAAACTTATTTTGCAGGTCTTGACAGTGACCTCGTCTCCTCTAACTCCAGCTCTTTTCGACATCCGTAGTTTTCTATACCTATAGAATTAGTGCTAAAGGAAGGGACCCAGCTGATCTCTTATTCTTAAAGGAGCACTCAATCGAATTCCATTTCTTCTTTAGTTCTTCTTCTCTGATCCATGCTATAAAATGCCACCCAAAAGGGCATCAACTTGGCAATCCACTGCCTCCACTGCTAGATCTCACCCAGATCTACCTGCTCCAACCTCATCTTCTACACCTCAAGCTCCACCACCAACGGCTACGATGGATATAAAGTAGTACAACCTACTGATCCAGTAGGTTAAGGGCCTCACTGAAGCAATGTAGGCCATGTGGCAACCTCCGGCATCAGTTCAGCTAGAGAGAACTTCACCGGAGTATTAAGATCCAGTGCAAGAAAAGCCCACCTAGGCTAGTCGCCCGGTAATCCCTAGGAAGGGGAGGCAAAGAGCAAAGAGCCCTTGTTCCAATCAAGACTCCACCCCCGGGAGATCTCTACCTCCATTTAGCTAGTGGACCCTCGAGATTCATGATTGAAAAGATCTTCTCGATTAGAAGCTTCAAAAGATGAACTGACAGATCGAAGAGCTCTGCCATACTGCTCCTGCTCACATCAATGACATCTATATTGATTCTCCTCTCTTCAAATAATGCAGGAGCCCATCTTGTCAAACTTCAAGCTTCCTTAATTCAAAAGCTATGATGGGACTTCGGATCCAATTGACCACCTTAAGACCTTTCAAACCATAATACTGCTCCATAATGCACCAGACACCATTCTGTGTCGAGCTTTTACCTCAACTATGAAGGAAGCAGCAAGAAATTGGTACTCAAGCCTTAAGCCAGGTATGATCTACTTCTTTAATCAAATGAGTCATCAATTTGCAGCTCACTTCATTAGTGGCCGATGTCCAAGGCAAGATTTGGACTCCCTCATCAACATCAAGCAGACAAAAGGAGAGCCTATCCAAGCTTATATCAGCTGCTGCAATGCTACTGCACTAAAGGTCCGAAACTTGAATCAATTCATAGCCATGGCTATGCTGAAGGACGGTCTTCAGAAGAATGACCTTCTATCCTTTTTGGAAAGAAAGTATCCCAACGATTTTACTAATATGCTAGCCTGAGCTGAGGGTTATGCCCGAGCGGAGGAGGCTTTTCAAATAAAGGATGATGAGGTTGCAAAGAAGTGATAGGAGGGTAAATCCAGCAAGCCTGCAATTGAAGAAAAATTGAGTGAAGCTCAGCCGTGCTCCAAAATCCCTCCTGAGTGCAGATGAGCCCAAACTCACCCCCTGGCTCGTCGACCAAGAAGCCCCGATCGAAGGGCACGACGGAAGTCTCCCTCTTGAAGGTTCCACAACTACTCTTTCCTCAATACTCCAAAAATACAAGCATCGATGAAAATCAAGGAGCGGCTGCCATAGCTCGAAAGATTGCGGACCCATTCGAACAAGCGCAATCCCAACAAGTATTGCCTCTATCATCATGACCATGGTCACGATACTGAAAAATACATCCTACTCCAAGATGAGATCGAGAAGCTCATCTGACAAGATTGGCTTGACCATTTCTACGATGTTGGCCTAAAGAAAGGGAAGAACAATCGAGGACACTACCGCAGCCAGAACCATCAAGGAGGGAGAAGCAGCAAGAAGATCGACCTCCACTGGGGATCATCAATACTATTGCTAGAGGATTTCGATGGGGGGAGACAAGTGAATCAGGAGAGAAAGCTAAGCGGTAGAGGACTGAAGAACCTATTTCTTTCACTAAAGAAGATGCACAAGTGCTTCAATTTCTACACAATGACGTGGTTATAGTTTCTTTAAACAATGCTGATTATGATGTATGCCATATTTTTATTGATAATGAAAGCTCTGCTGATATCTTATTTTATGATGCTTTCTCCAAAATGTCCATACCCAGTAATCACTTGGGACTAATAAACTCTCCATTGGTAGGCATCACCAGTAATGCTATGCCAGTTGAAGGAATAATAACATTAACTATGACTGCAGGATGGTACCCAAGATAGTCCAAGGCATAGGTGGATTTTTTGATAGTAAAAGCCCCATCTGCATACAATGCAATTCTCGGCCAACCTGATTTAAATGTACTTTGGGTGGTGGTCTTGACATATTATTTGAAAATGAAGTTCCTAATAAATTATGGGATTGGTGAAGTCCGAGGAGATCAAGCTCTAGCAAGACACTGCTACACGATTGCCTTGCAAGAAGGTGGACAGCTAGATTCCTGTCTGATGGATCAGCTCAACGTTCATAATGATCTAGCTGAAGAACAGGGGGAACCTATGGAAGACCTTGTTATAATTTCTTTGAATGATAGGAATGGAGAACACACTGTGCAAATCGGCTCCCACCTGAGAGAAGAGGTCCGAAGATAGCTCGTTGCCATCCTCTAGAGAAATGCAGATATTTTTTCTTAGATCCCCACCGACATGCCCAGAATAAATGCAGAAGTAATGGAGTACTATCTGGGTATTGATCCCAAATGTCGGCCAGTAAAGGAGAAGATGCATGGCTATGCGCTCGAGCAGCAGAAGGCAATTATGGAAGAAGTTGACAAATTTCTTAAAACTGGGTTCATCCAGAAAGTTTCCTATCCAAACTGGATCTCCAATATGGTCCTCATTAAGAAGGCAAATGACAAGTACAGAATATACATAGAATTCAAAAAATTGAACAAGATCTGTCTGAAAGTTAGATACCTCTTGCCTAGAATTGATCAGTTGGTGGATGCAACCTCGAGCCATGAACTCCTCACTTTCATGGATGCTTTCTTTGGCTATAACTAGATCTAGATGGCACCAGAAGATGAGAAGAAAATTGCTTTTATTACTGACCATGGGCTTTATTGTTACAGAATTATATCCTTCAGGCTTAAAAAGTTAGGTGTGACTTATCAATGCTTGGTGAACAAAATCTTTAAGGAGTAGATTAGCCGTAATATGAAGGTTTATGTATATAATATGTTGGTCAAGAGCCGATCTTCAACAAATCATATTCTCGACCTCGAAGACATCTTTAGTGCACTCCAAAAGTATAAGATGAAGTTGAACCCAACCAAGTGTGCCTTTGGAGTAACTTCATAAAAATTTCTGGATATCATGGTGTTACAGCATGGAATCGAAGTAAATTCAGAGAAAATCCAAGCCATTCAAGAAATGATGGCATCAAAGATAATAAAAGAAGTCTAGTGCCTAATAGAAAAGGTAGCAGCTCTAAATTGCTTTATTTCAAAGTCGATCGAGCGATGCATGCTCTTTTTTCAAGTTCTCAAATAGCCAAAGAACTTCTACTGGACTCCTGAAAGCCAACAATCATTTGAGAAACTAAAAAACTACCTTGGCTCACCTCCTCTATTGACCAATCCCAAACTTGAAGAAAAAATATTTTTGTACCTGGCGGTCTCCCCTACAGCCCTTGCAACAGTCTTGGTTAAGGAAGAGGTGAAAATGTAGAGACCGATCTACTATATAAGATGAGTTCTGAGGGATGCTAAAATAAGGTATACCAAGTTAGAGAAACTAACTTATGCTCTATTGATCGTAGCTCGAAGGCTCCGATCTTATTTTCAGAGGCACACAATAATACTCCTTACTAATCAATCTATCAAGGTAGTTCTTTATTAGACAGATGCCTCTGAAAGAATAGTAAAATGGGCAATTAAGCTCATAGAGTTTGATATTAATTTCTAACCCCGATCGACAATTAAAGCTCAAATATTGGCAAACTTCATAGTAGAATGCACTAATCCAAATGAAACCAAACTTGAATGGACTGAGGTCAATATTCCATGGTTGCAGCCGAACCTTCCTGAAGAAAGAGCTAATTTTCCAGAAGGTTTTTGGGCCTTGCATGTAGATAGTTCATCTAATGCTTCCGATGTGGGTGCGGGTCTGATTCTTGTTAACCCAAAAGAAATTTTTGCTGAATATACACTACGCCTCAAATTTTTTACAACAAATAATAGAGCAGAATATGAAGCTCTGATTGTAGGGCTAAGGATAGCCAAGGATTAGAGACAGATTGGCTCAAAATTTATAGTGACTCTCAGTTGATAGTATGATAAGTTGGTGGTAGTTATGAAGCTCGGAAAGAAAGCATGAGGAAGTACCTAAAAAAAGTAGAGAGTCTGACCCCAGCCTTTAGTAGTTTTGATATCCAATAGATCCCGAGTATGAAAAATGCCAGGGCCGACTTTCTGTCCAAGTTAGCCACACGAGCTACAAATGAATTGCCTAAAGAAGTCTTCTTTGAAGTTCTAAAGAGTTTGAGCTCGAAGAAATATTAGACTATAATGCAGGTTGACCATGAGCCTAATTGGATTGACTCACTTATTACTTATCTTAAAGATGGTGTCCTCCCTTGAGATCCAAAAGAAGCTCAAAATTAAGAAATCAAGCCTTTCGATATGTTTTATATGAGAATAAATTATATAAAAGGTCATACTCTTTTCCACGCCTGAAATATCTCCAATCTTTTGAAGCTAACTATGCACTATGGGAGGTTCATGAAGAAATTTATGAAAATCATTTGGGAGACAGAGCTTTATCTCATAAACTACTTCAACAGAGCTACTATTAGCCGACTATGCACCAGGATTCTATGAAGTATGTGAAAAAGTGTGATCAGTGTCAAAGAAATGCCAACATACAAAGATGATAGGCTTCTCAACTTACACCTTTGAGTACCCCATGGCCATTCGCATAGTGGGGAATGGACATACTTAAGCTCTTTCTCATGGCATTCAGATAGCAGATGTTTCTCCTAGTGGCAATAGATTACTTTACCAAATGGGTCAAGGCCAAGCCTCTGACAAAGATTACTGAAGCTAAAGTGCAAGACTTTATCTAGAAGTCGATAGTTTGTAGGTTTGGCCTACCTCGAACTTTGATTATCGATAACGGGCGTCAATTTATAGGAACAAAGTTTGTCGACTTCTATGAAGATCTAAATATTTTTCATAACTTTACATCAGTTGCTCATCCATAGGCAAACGATGAGGTCGAGGTAACTAATAGGATCCTATTGCAAGGATTAAAAGCAAGACTTGAAAGGATAGAAGAAACTTAGGTGGATGAACTTTATCATTTACTCTGGGCTTATAGAACTATCCAAAGATTGCCAACTAGAGATACTCTATTTGCATTGATTCTCGGAATAGAAGTGATCATCCCAATAGAACTTAAACTTCCTTCAGCATGAGTCGTGGCATTCAATAAATAGTGAAACTTGCAAGATCTTAGAGCCAACCTCAACTTATTGGAAGAAAAGTGAGAAGAGGCTCAAATTTGGATGGTGGCTTACAAATAGAAAGTGGCCCACTATTATAATTCTAGAGTCAGATGCAGAGCATTCGAGATTGGGGTTCAAACTTTAGTGAGCAAATGTCTCACAACCTCAGAATCAAAAAAAGCTCACTCCGAATTGGGAAGGCCCTTATGAAGTCACTAAAGTCATCCGACTAGGAATTTATTATTTGAAGGAACTTGAAGGAGCTGTTCTCCCTCATCCATGAAACTCAAAAAGTTTATGAATATACTATCAATAATTTTATTTTAATAAAATTCACTTTTCTTAAACATCTTCATCCTTGGTGCAAAGCTGTGATGATAGAAAATAACCTCTCGAACTTTATCGCTGGATGAAGTGGAAGACCTCCGATTATCTAAGATAGGAGAAAATGGAGAGAGATTCTCTCAACGATCCTTTAGTGCCCCAGCAACCTTATCAGGAATAGGAGAAGAATCTCATCCTGACAAGGATAAAAGCTAACAACGTTAGGAACATGAGGACAATCTCATCCTAATATGGATGAAGACCTCCTATCTAAGATATGAGGAAATGATGAGAGGCCCTCTGAACGACCCTTCAGTGCTCTAGCAATCTTATCAGAAATAGAAGAAGAATCTCATTCTGACAATGATAAAAGCTAACCATGTTAGGAATAGGAGAAAAACCTTATCCTAATGTGGATGAAGACTTTTGATTATCTAAGATAGGATAAAATGGGGAGAGGCCCTCTCAATGACCTTTAGTGCTCTAGCAATCTTATCAAGAATAGGAGAAGAACCTTATCCTAATAAGGATAAAAGCCAACCATGTTAGGAATAGAAGAAAAGTCTCGTCCTAATATGGATAAAGACCTCTGGTTATCTAAGATAGGAGGAAATAGAGAGAGGTCCTCTCAGTGACCCTTCAGTGCCGTAGCAACCTTATTAGGACTAAGAGGAGAACCTCATTCTGACAAGGATAAAAGCTAGCCACATGAGAAATAGGAGGAGAATCTCATCCTAATGTGGATGAAGATCTCTGGTTATTTAAGATCGGAGAAAATGAAAAGAGGTCCTCTCAACGGACCTTTAGTACTCCAACAATCTTCTCAGGAATAGGAGAAAAATCTCATCCTGACAAGGATAAAAGCTAACCACATTAGAAATAGAAGGAGAATCTCATCTTAACATGGATAAAGACCTCCGATTATCTAAGACTGGAGGAAAGGGGGAGAGGTCCTCTTAACGATCCTTCAGTGTCCCAGCAACCATGTCAGAAAGAGAAGAAGAATCTCATCCTGACAAGGATAAAGGCTAACCATCTTAGAAATAGGAGGAGAACCTCATCCTAATATGGGTGAAGATCTCTGATTATTCAAAATAAGAGGTTATTTTTAAGACGATATCCATATTAAGCACGACGACAAAATGAAGAAATCAACAGACATCAAATTCAGGCAATGTAAAAAGACAATTGAAGAAAATATCATTTCATTGAAGTTGAAATTCATTACAAATGAAGGTCTGCAAGACCATGTACAAAAGAAGAATGGACGAAGTCTTAAGAAGGACCAGATTCTTCAGACTTCGGACCACCAGCCCCTGCCACCACTAAGGATTGCTTCAAGCCATTGATTTCTTCCGCGAGCTCCTTCCTCTTTAGCAAGCTCTCACGAAATAATTTATTATCCCTTTGACAATCATCTTCCAACTGGCATAGTCTCTTCCTCAGAACTGCCAATTTGGCCTCTGCATCTTTAATAGCCTTCTGCTCATAAATTAGTTGTATCTTCAACTATTGTAGTTTGATCTTCTCCTTTCCGTATGTCTCAAAGAGATCACCTAAGGTCCTTTTAAAAGAGGCAATCTGCTCTGATTCTTTGTTCGTACTAGTCTGTTGACCGTTGGCTAATTACTTCTAAAGATGGATCACCTTACTATTGGTGACTCTAAGCCTCTATTCAAGTTGAAAAATTTTCTCCATCCAACCAAACCTATAGTTATTATATGCACTTTTGGCATCATGAAGTTGCTTCTGAAGGTTGGAGAACTTCTTTGACCAATCCCAACCATATTACACTTTATCGGAGGACCATGACAAGCTCCCTTTCAATAGTTGAATCTTCTCTCTTGCCATGTTGAGCTCGACCTTGATGGAACTAACTTTTGAGATCAACATCTAAGATTTATCACTAGCTCACTTCTTGATCTCTGCGAGTTCTACTTTGAAATTTCTTTTCTTTCTAATATAGTCCATGAAATTCTTTTTATGTGCTTAATGGAGGTGGGTGATCTCGATCATAATCTCTAAATAGTTTTTTCTCAATTTTTAAAATTCATCTTTGACTTTCTTCAATTTCTTTTTAGTATGATGAACTTTCTTCTCTAAGTGTCTAATTTGAGTTTTCAGGAAGATACCTTGAGGTAGAGGATCAACTTCAATAGGAGACTGCATTTAATGCATAAAAATAATACAATACGAAGGCATTGTGAAAAAGAAACTTATTTTCTTTAATCAAAATATTTTTGGATAGAGGAAAAGGTACAAATAAGAAGAAAAGGAGAAAATGTACAATGATCAAAAGTTTTCGACCTCAGAAGAAATGGTGGTGGACGAGGTTGGAGCATTCTCTGCAACCTCAGGCTTCGGAGCAAGCTCGGGAGTCGTGGCTGTGGGTTTGGAGGTTTTGGGGCTAGGTTTGGCAATTAGGGAGGTGGCACAAGTGTTGAAGGGACCTACTTCATCATCAAGCTCCTCCATCAGAAAATCGTGATCCATGTCCCGGAACTTCTTCGCGATCCTCCCCATGCAAATCTCAAACCCCTTAAGAAAGGCCTCTTGGATGAAGATAATCTTGATATCCTCCATTGACTTGGAGGACTTGAAGGCCTCAATAGCCTGCTCTCTCTTGGTGCCGACCTCCTCTTCAGCTCTCGCCCTCTTATCCTCCATTAGGGTCAAAGCAGCCTTCAGTTCTGTCGATGCTTGTTCTTCCCTCAGTAGCACTTCCTCAAGGCGCTCGATCTTAGCAGACTGAAGTTCTAAAGCCATCTCCAAATGGTCGATCTGATAGGAATGGTATAGGGTGGAAGCATGGATTTCAAAGCAAAAACATGAAATCATACCAACCAAACCCAAACCCTAGGACCACCTTATTAGCAATTAAATCATATAACATGCATTTGTAATATAAAAGAAAGTATTAGAACATACCACTTATTGCTTAACCCTAAATTATCCCTAATTGTCGGTAGCAGTCCATCAGGGGTTCCATCAGGTGCCCACATGTTCATCCTCCAACGTTGATCCACACAGAGACTTGATCAAGACACCAGTACCTCTAATTTATATAATTAAAATTCTAATAATAAGAACTTTATTTAATTGGGCAAGACCTTTCTTAGCCTTTATGTCACCTTCCTTGCCTCTCCTTACCTCTCTTTCTTTTTTCTTGTCTTCTTAATTTTTCTACCTAATCTCTTTGTCTTAAAATGACTTCTTATCCTTATAAGAACAAGGTCTAGATAAGAAAAGGAAAGAAAAAAATTGAACAATAAAAAACACTTGTAAGAAAGAAAGATAATTTTTCACTCCTCCGGACTCTTGGTGCGCACCCTATTTATAATGTACAAAGGGGTGCAATCTTAACTTCTCATGCCCTTCCCTCATCGGCATCTCACACCACATCATCATATCTCACACCCATCTAAATTTTGTGCCATTTAAAATTATATAGACTTAGTCTAAGAGGTGCCTTAAAATAGGACTCTTCGGACTAATTCTACGTAGTTTTTCTACGAAGAGTCACAATGCATATAAGTAAATGGCGCCATAATTTTAAGGGCTTGGATCAGATAAGATGGCCATCTAATGGCTCATAATGGGATGCCCATTCAGTAAGAAGGCATTTTGATGAACTTTGAATAATCAAAATTCCAAGAGGTGTAAAGGATGAGAGGGCGGCAAGGAGTTTTGGGTGGCAAGTATTCCTAGGTGACAAAGGGTCCCTTCTCAAAATAATAATGGAGTATTTCATCTACAGAAGGACTCTTCTATGCCCCATATCTGATGTCCATGCCTATTTAAAAAAAATTACATGACATAACAAATGGAAAAAGTTAGAGAAGGTAGGCGCCAACTAATTCCATGCGCCAAAAATTCTTTGCGCATGAAAGACTTCCCACATGCAAGAGAGAGACTCTCTGGCACATGGGATTTAGGTATGTGGCACCCCAACTGAATCCCAATCAGTCTAGGTTATTCTAATTCAAGACCAAATCCTATTTGGCTCAAATCAAACCTTAATTAGCCCTAATCGAAAGCCGATTCAAATCCAATTCGAATCCAGGTGCTAGGGTTTGCTACATGTGCTAGCATGTTCATCTTGCAAACATCGTCTAATCTAATTAGATCCTTAATCAATTCTCTTTATGTATGACCCATTGGGTTCCACATCTAACCAGCAATGAGTCTGGGTGTGATTTGACCTAATTTGGTTAGAACTCAACCAAACCGATTTAGGTCAAAATTAGCCAACCCAATTTGACTTAATTTAGAATAATTTCTAATTTAATGATCAAATTAAAATTTTAAGTTGATCGAACCCACAAGACATGATTGATGTCTAGTAACATATCATGACTTTTTGGAAGATGTAAAATTTTAATGAAAATATCAAAAATATCCTTCAATGAAAATTATCATGCAACTAGATCCTTCGATCTTCCTGCATCCTAAATATAACTCTGGGTATGGAAATATGTCAACTCCAATATCATATTCATTTCTCTTTCAATCTTATGATGATGATTCATTTAATAAAACATTAGAAATTATTTCTAATTTTCATCATGCTTTGATCAAAGTCTTCCTGAATCATCATTTTTTTGAAGCAGGTAGGATGCTATTTCCTCTTACCAGGAGTGATCGATTCCTTGTTAACATACTCACAACCTTCGTATATATAATCTACCATATCTAGATCATCCCATACATAACTGAGTCATGAATGAATATGAACCAAAATATGGATTTATATATATAAGATTCTATGGTAGTTTCAGGTCAAAGGATTACATGCATAAATTCCACTATGAGAACCATCTATTGACATGTAGATAAGACTCCATTAGATATTCTCGATTTGGATCAATTTAGTGAACTTATTCCCTAATGAGCACCCACATTCTTGTATTAGTGTCATACATAAGTTATTGTGATATCAATCACCCTCTCAATCGAGCATACAAAGAATGTGCTAGTCTTACCGAAAAAACATTGATCCCTAACTCAATGTCCCAACGACTTGAAATATTTAAATTAGGATTTTAAGATTTTAGGTCTCACAGGTACGATCTCATCATAATCCTAAAACCATAGTCCTAATTTATGGGGTTCATCATAATCTTAAATAAATAATAAAACACTATATATGATGAAATAAATGCCTTTATTAAAAATGTCATCACATGAGTTTGGAAGACAAAAATAGCCCAAAAATTGATTGGCTTGAGGGCATATTTCTTTCAATCTCCCACTTGCACTAAAGCCAATCATCGTTATATTTTAATCCCATATAATCAAGATGGTGATCAAATAGTTGCAGTGGCAAAGCCTTAGTGAATAGGTTTGCTATGTTCTTCTTTACGTCTCTATGACTAAAACTTGTCTTTCAATAATTTCACAAACAAGATGGAAGCGTCTTAGAATGTATTTGGATTTATGAAGAGACCTTGGTTCCTTTGTTTGAGCAATAGCTCTAGTATTATCATAATAAAGTGGTACTGGATTCTTAATTTTAGGAATAACACCTAATTCAGTGATGAACTTCTTCATCCAGATAGCTTTCTTGGCGGCTTCACTTACAGCTATGTATTTTGCTTCAGTGGTTAAGTCAGCTACAGTTGGCTGCTTAGTACTCTTTCAACTTACTGATCCACCATTCAGAGTAAAGACATACCCTGAAATAGATTTGCTATCATCTGGGTCTGATAGAAAACTGACGTCAGAATATGCTTCTAATTTAAGATCAGAACCACCATATACTAGAAAAATATCCTTAGTCCTTCTTAAGTACTTAAGAATATTTTTCATAGCTTTTCAATGATCCTCTTCTAGATCAGCTTGAAATCTACTTGCAATGCCTAAAGCATAAGCAACATCAGGCCTTGTACATAACATGGCATACATTATTGATCCAACAGCCGAAGCATAAGGAATAGAACTCATTCTATTTCTCTCTTCAGGTGTCTTTGGAGACATCATTTTAGAGAGATGTATGCCTTGACTCATGGGTAAAGTAACCTCTTTTACTTCCCATCCATACTGAATCTTTTCAGTATTAAGTCAATGTACCTTAGATTGGGACAAGCCTAGCATCCTCTTAGATCTATCTCTATAGATCTTTATTCCTAGTATATAGGATGCTTCTCCCAAATCTTTCATGAAAAACTTATTTGATAGCCATAATTTGACTGATTGTAACATTGGGAATATCATTCCCAATGAGGAGTATGTCATCTACATATAGAATCAAGAAGACTATGGTTCTCCCACTAGTTTTTCTTGTACACACATGGTTCATCCACATTCTTGATAAAACCAAACTCTTTTACTGTTTCATCAAAATGGATGTTCCAACTCCTTGATGCTTGCTTTAATCCATAAATGGATCTCTTAAGCTTGCATACCTGATTTGGTCTCTCATTTGACTCAAATCCCTCTGGCTGTGACATATAGACCTCCTCCTCAAGGAAACCATTAAGGAAGGCAATCTTTACATCCATTTGCCATATTTCATAGTCGTGGTATGCTGCTATGGCAAGCATAATCCGAATAGATTTGAGCATGGCAATAGGTGAAAATGTTTCATCATAATCAATCCCCTATTTTTGCCTAAAACCCTTAGCCACCAATCTGGCCTTATAGGTTTCAATTTGACCATCAGCTCCAATCTTTTTCTTAAAAATCCATTTGCATCCAATAGGGTTTATATCCTCTGGTGCATCCACCAAAGTCCATACTTTGTTGGTGTGCATGGATTCCATTTTGGATTGCATGGCAGCCAGCCATTTGTAAGAGTCCTTACTTTTGACTGCTTCCTGTATAGGTCAGAGGTTCATCATTCTCAATGACTTGGGCTTCATTGTTCTCAATAATGAAACCCATACCTCATAGGTGTATTTCGTACTCTTTTAGACCTATGGATAGGAGTTATGTGTTCTAGATTCTTTTATGTGATTTTTATTTGGTTGAGAAATTTCTATTTTATTTTTCTTGAACTTCACTAAGTTCAATATTTCTGCCACTGCCCTTTTCTAGGATAAATTTCTTTTTCCATGAAAGTGGCATGCCTACTTACAAATACCTTTTGTTTAGTAGGATGGTAGAATAAATATCCTATACTATTTCTAGGATATCCTATAAATAGACATCTGTCTGATCTAGCATCAAGTTTATGTCCAAAATTTCTTTTGACATATGCTGGACAACCCCATATCTTAAGATACTTAAGATTAGGTTTCTTACTTCTCCATATGTCATATGGAGTACTAGATACAGATTTAGAAGGTACTCTATTCAAGATGTAAATTGCAGTCTCCAGAGCATGACCCCAGAAAAAAATAGGTAATTCAGTGAAGCACATCATGGACCGTACCATATCTAATAAGGTACGATTTTTTCTTTTGGCTATACCATTTAATTATGGTGTATAAGGAGGTGTCCATTCAGAGAGAATTCCTTTAACTTTAAGATAGTCTAAGAAACTCACTAGATAAGTATTCTCCTCTCCAATCAGATCGAAGGATTTTTATACATTGTCCAGTTTATTTTTCGACCATACTTTGATACTCTTTAAATTTATCAAAGGCTTCTGATTTGTGTTTCATAAGATACACATATCCAAACCTAGATAAATCATCAGTGAACATGTTATAAAATAAGAGTATCCTCCTCTGGCTTGAGTTGTCATAGGACCACATACATCCATATGTACAAGTCCTAATAACTCATTTGTCCTTTCTCCATGTCCACTAAATGGAATCTTGGTCATTTTACCCATGAGGCATGATTCACAAGTTTTCCAATGATTCATAATCAAAAGGATCAAAGAACTTTTCTTTGTATAACTTGTTAATCCTAGCCTCACTAATATGACCTAATCGACAATGCCAAAGTAAAGTATTATTTATGTCATCTCTCTTACGTTTTCTATTTTCATCAATATGAAATATATTGTCATCCAAACATAGAGTCAACAAACCATTGCTAAATATGCCAAAATAAATATTTTCATTAGAATATTTGATTAAGCAACCTTTTACTCGTTACATTAAGACTATAACCTTGTTTTAATAACAAGGGTATAGATATAATATTTCTAATGATCTTAGGCATATAATAATAATTTGTAAGCTCTAAGATCTTTCCATAAGGTAACTTCAATATATTTGTCCCTACAGCTTCTGCTTGGATAGACTCTCCTCCAGCGCCATAGAGCTTGAAGTCACCTTTCTTCAAACTCTTAATTTTCTATAGCCCCTGCAAAGATTTGTAGATATGAAAATCACAGTCGGTATCTAATACCCAAGAATTTAAAATGGAAGAATTTAATGATAATATAGTATGTATCTCATACATACCTTTTGGTGCATTATTTGCATTAGACTTCACGGTTGCAAGGTAAGCCTTGCAATTCCTCTTCCAATGACCTATTTTACGGTAGTGAAAATAGGTCATCTATCTGGAGATCTTCTTCCCCTTTTTCTTCTTATTTATACCATTTTTAGGGTTCAACCTTCTTTTTGAACCCTTTTTGCCTGCCTTCTTCTTGGAGATCCCATCCACAAGAAGAAGAGGAGCCTTATCTTTCTTGATATGGCTTTCTGCTGTCTTGAGCATATTTAATAAGCTCAGGCAAGGAAGAATTCAGTTTGTTCATGTGATAGTTCACGATAAACTGAGAAAATAATTCTGAAAGTGATTGCAGGATCAAATCCTGACTTAACTCTCCATCCATAACAAAACCTAATTGACTTAATCGAGTGATTAGGTCAATTACCATCAAAATATGATTTTGTATGGATGTTCCTTCTATCATTCTTGCATACGAAATAATTGCTTAGATATCTCATATCTAGCAGTCCTACTATGCTCTCCATAAAGCTCTTTTAGATTGAGCAATATGGATTGAGTGTCCATGCCATCATGCTGCCTCTGTAATTCATTATTCATAGAGGCAAGTATGATGCATTTGACAGTAAGAAAATCATTTTGCCACATCTTGTATGTGGACTTATATTCATCTGTGGCATCATTTTCTAATGGCTTAGGATCAGGGGCATCAAGAATATAGGAGAGTTTTTCTTGACTGAGTACTATTTTTAGGTTTCTCAATTAGTCAACATAATTTTGATCAGTCAATTTATTTGAATCCAAAATTGAACGCAATGAAAGTGAAGAAGCCATTTAATCTACATAATAAAGAATAATACATAAGCAAACAACTCATGATGACAAACATAATTAAATTAGGACTTTAATTTAATTATGTCTCCCACTATTTAATCAAAAAAAATCATAACCCTCTTATTGATTTTCTTAGTGAGAATAAGATCCTAATTCCTTATAAAAGGTCTTGTGGTTGCACAACAAACCTGTTATAAGTTCAAAGGTAGGAAACTCTTTCCAATTGCATTTTATGCAACTCTCAAAAAACTTTTGCCTCTAAAACATTAATAGCCTTGTGTTAGCACAACAAACTTTAATGTTTTAGTTTAAGTAGAATCCTTCATTTCTATACAGTCAAAATGAAATATAACTACTTTTGTGGTTACACAACAAAGCAGTATATTCAAAATGCTGTAAGCATCTCAATGCACTAGATTAATATTACATCATTCCCCATGATAGATCTTGTGGTTACACAACAAAACTAATATGGTTCTGGACATAATAAGAACCTAGTATGAAGGAAGGCCTTAATGTAGTGAATATAATACTAAGCATTTCAATCTAGAATTAAATTAATCAAATCGATCAGGTAAGTGGGAGAGAAGTGGGAGTCCCCCTGTTGCTTTTCTTAGACACCAATAAATTGGCCAGGTCAGACAATAGAACCAATTAAAAAAAATCATGTTCTCTTTACCAATCATGAACCATTTATCCTAGACACCGATTGATCAATTAGACATCCTCGACTGATACAGCTATAGATTAATTACACTACAACTTAATATAATTTTTAAAGAGGGATTTAAAAGGTCTCGATGCACATTCTGATTTAAATCAAACTAAATGCCTAATAGCATCAATTATAATAAAATTTATATATATCTATTAACATGTATAATTATTCTAGGACAACCATCATTATATAGTGAATACTTTCCACTATATCAGGGCAACCTTTATAGAATAATATATACATCATAATCTCATTATGATAAATAAAAGAATATGATCTCATCATATAAATAACATGCAAATAAACAAATATACATACATACATACATACATACATATATATATATATATATATATATATCATACTTTTCTTTTGTGCCATTATATTATAAGCAAAGCATTATATGATTTAACCTAATAAGGCTTGCTCTGATACCACTGATGATAGGAATGGTGTACAGGGGCAGAAGCATGGATTTCAAAGCAAAAACATGAAATCATATAAACCAAAAAACCCAAACCCTAGGACCACCTTATTAGCAATTAAATCATATAACATGCATTTGTAATATAAAAGAAAGTATTAGAACATACCTCTTATCGCTAAACCCTAAATTGATCCCTAATTGTCGGCAGTAGTCCATCAGGGGTTCCACCAGGTGCCCACATGTTCACCCTCCAACGTTGATCCACATAGAGACTTGATCAAGACACCAGCACCTCTGATTTATATAATTAAAATTTCTAATAATAAAAACTTTAATTAAAATGGGCAAGACCTTCCTTAGCCTTTATGTCACCTTCCTTGCCTCTCCTTACCTCTCTTTCTTTTTCCTTGTCTTCTAAATTTTTCTACCTAATCTCTTTATCCTAAAATGACTTCTTATCCTTGTAAGGACATGGTCTGGATAAGAGAAAGGAAAAAAAAAAAATTGGACAATAGAAAGTACTTGTAAGAGAGAAAGATAATTTTTCACTCCTTCAGACTCTTGGTGCGCACCCCTATTTATAACGTACGTAGGGGTGCCATCTTAATTTCTCATGCCCTTCCCTCATCAACATCTCATGTCCCATCATCATATCTCACATCCATATAAATTTTGCATCATTTAAAATTACATAGACTTAGTCCAAGAGGTGCCTAAAAATAGGACTCTTCGGACTAATTCTACGTAGTTTTTCTACGAAGAGTCGTGATGCATAAGTAAATGGTGCCATAATTTTAAGGGCTTGGATCAGATAAGATGTCCATCTAATGGCCCTTAATGGGACACCCATTCAGCAAGAAGGCATGGAGATGAACTTTGAATAGTCAAAATCCCAAGAGGCATCAAGGATGAGAGGCCGACAAGGAGTCTTGGGCGGCAAGTATTCCTAGGCAACAAAAAGTCCCTTCTCAAAATAATAACGGAGTATTTCATCTACAGAAGGACTCTTCTATGCCCCATATCTGATGTCCATGCCTATTTAAAAAGATTTATGTGACATAACAAATAGAAAAAGTCAAAGAAGGTAGGTGCCAACTAATTTCTTGCACCAAAAATTCTTTACGCATGAAAGACTTTCCACGCACAAGAGAGAGACTCTCTGGCACATGGGATTCAGATATGTGGTACTCCAACTGAAGCCCAATCAGTCTAGGTTAATCCAATTCAAAACCAAATCCTATTTGGCTCAAATCGGACCTTAATTAGCCCTAATCGAAAGCTGATTCGAATCCAGTGTGAATCCAGGTGCTAGGGTTTGCTACATGTGCTAGCATGTTCATCTTGCAAACATGGTCTAATCCAATTAGATCTATAATCAATTCTCTTTGTGTGTGACCCATTGGGTTCCACATCTAACCAGTAGTGAGTCTGGGTGTGATTTGACCTAATCTGGTTAGAACTCAACCAAACCGATTTAGGTCAAAACTAGCCAACCCAATTTGACTTAATTTAGAACACTTTCTAATTTAATGATCAAATTAAAATTTTAATTTGATCAAACCCACAAGACATGATTGACATGTCTAGCAATGTATCATGACTTTTCCAAAAGATGTAAAATTTTGATGAAAATATCAAAAATATCCTTCAGTAAAAATTACCATGCAACTAGATCCTTCGATCTCCCTGCATCCTGAATATGACTCTGGGTATGAAAATATGTCAACCCCAATATCATATTCATTTCTCTTTCAATCTTATGATGATGATTCATTTAATGAAATATTAGAAACCATTTCTAATTTTTCATCATGCTTTGATCAAAGTCTTCCTGAATCATCATTTGTTTGAAGCAGGTAGGATGCTATTTCCTCTTACCAGGAGAGATCGATTCCATGTTAACCTACTCACAACCTTCATATATATAATCTACCATATCCAGATCATCCCATACATAACTGAGTCATGAATGAGTATGAACCAAAATATGGATTTATATATATAAGATTCTATGGTAGTTTCAGGTCAAAGGATTACATGCACAAATTTCACTATGAGAACCATCTATTGACATGTAGATAAGACTCCATTAGATATTCTCGATTTGGATCAATTCAGTGAACTCATTCTCTAATGAGCACCCATATTCTTGTATTAGTGTCATACACAAGTTATTGTGAGATCAATCACCGTCTCAATCGAGCATACAAAGAATGTGCTAGTCTTACCGGAAAAACATTGATCCCTAACTCAATGTCCCAACGACTAGGAACATTTAAATTAGGGTTTTAAGATTTTAGGTCTCACAGGTATGATCTCATCATAATTCTAAAATCATAGCCCTAATTTATGGGGTTCATCATAATTTTAAATAAATAATAAGATACTGCATATGATGAAATAAATGTCTTTATTAAAAATATCATTATATGAGTTTGGAAGACAAAAATAGCTCAAAAATTGATTAGCTTAAGGGCATATTCCTTTCACGATCTCAACCTGAACACTCTTAGTCTCTGCCTAGGCTTCCTGAAGGGCTCTTAAAGCCTCAGCTTAGTAGAGACTTGTTAGGATAGATTCGTCAACTACGGAATATGGATCACCCGCCTAAGATCACCTGTAGGAGATATATGCTACTACAAAAAAGGGCTACGGCAGTAGTTCGTAACCATTGTCATAGTCCAAAAAATCGCTGCCATAGGTTATGGCAGTGGTTCTTTAACCGCTGCTACTGTAGTCATCACCGTAGCTCTATAACAGCGGTTGTTGCAGTACTTATTTGAATTAATGCCATAGATAACCTATTGCAGTGATTTATAAATTGCTGCAATAGATCGACCTATAGTAGTGATTATGTAACCGCTACCATAGGTTATCTATGGCAATGGTTGCATAACCGCTACCATAGATAATCTATAGCAACAATTTCTTAACCATTGTTATACATCTAATGCAACAGTTGGCATCGTTTGGATCAGAAACCTATGGCAGCAGTTAGCACAGATATGGCAACGGTTATAAAATCACTATCGTAGATCTTGAATAATTAAAAAAATTAAAATTTTTATTTTTTTATATATTTTATCTGATAAATATAGATATATAATATAAAAATATATAATAAATATAAAAATTATTCTAAAATGCTAAAATTTTATTACTGAATAAAATTTATTATAATTTTTTTTAAAAAAATAAAATACATCAAAAGTCCCTAAATCTACATCATCATCATTGTCACCAAGAGCCAGAGCCGGAGCCGAAGCCCGAGCTGGAGTTGGAGTTGATGCTAGAGCTAGAGTCGAAGCTAGAGCTAGAGCTGAAATGCAAGCCAACATATCTTCGAAGCCCATGACTTCAAAATACGTGCTAAGCATCGACATTATGTCTCTCACGATGTCCTTCAGATGAGATGCGCACTCCTCAGTCTGATCTATCCGCATTGCAGCATGATCTGCCCATGCTAATGCCTCCTCAAGATCCTCCCGACTGACGACACTAAAAGTCTATGAGGAGATGCTCGCCTCGGACTAGTAGCTCATCGGCATGTGTCTGGGACTGCATCAGATCCTCCCAAAGTGCTCAAGCCCCAAGACATAAAAAAATGGTCATGGGGCCTAGAGGTATCCGGGCCATCGTAACCTACAACATTAATGAACATTAATCAATATAACATGTTGAACAATAATATTAGTATAGCATCAATAAATAGTCTCTAATATGTACACTAATCAATTTACGGATCTATCATCATGCAATGCAATAAACAAAAGCAACAAGATATAAACATCCAGAAAATGTTATGCAATAAATTCTACAACATGAATTATATTCATAAATAATTAAGGATGAGCAACAGTCATACATCCGATCTCTTGCACGAACCTTGGTGTTAATCCAAAAATCTGAAAGAAGAACAAAGTAGATGATGGTGGCACCTTAGGGCTTAAAGTTGAACCTTAGAGAGACATATCAAATTTTATTTGCTTAAAAGTCAAGCCAGCTCCATGCCTGAGACATCCGGCTTGGGTCCTCCCCCAGTCGGCTCAATCATGGCCCGAGCCAGCTCGACTGCGTATCCGAGCTGAGTCGACTGTGTGCCATCCCCTCGATCACTCCCTCTCTCCCTCTCTCGATCTCTTTCATCGACGATGGTGGAGAGGAAAACCCCTTCCTTCCAGCTTTTTTATCTCTTGATCTTCCTCTCTCCTCTCTCGATCTTCCCTCGCCGGTGAGGCCGGACCCCATCCCTCCCTCTCTCACTCTCTCGATCTCCCTCGCTGGCAAGGCTGAACCCCATCCCTCCTAGTGATGCGGCGAGGCCGGACCCCCTCCCTCCCTCTCTCGCTCTCTCGACCCCATCTCCCTCCTCAATGATTGGTGATGGTCGAGACCCCCTCCCTCCTATGATGGCGCGATGATCCCCTCCCTCCCTCTCTCGATCACCCTCGTCGGCGACGACGACTAGGCTGGACCTCCCTCCCTCCCACTCTTAATCTCCCTTACTGGTAGCCAGCGAACGATCGGCCCTCCCTCTCTCAATCTATCGGTCTCCCTCTTAGTCTCTCCATTTCTTAGTTTTGGATCCCAAAATTGGGTTCAACCTTCCAAGATCCATTAGGATCCGGGTCTAGTACTTTAAGTATTGACCTATCGGATATTTAGATTTGGATTCGATATTAGTAATTAAAATTGATTCTAAGATCTGAATATCAAGATTCTGATCTGAACCCAATTCCATTGATAGATCTAGTCCACAACCGTCGATATGGCACAATCCAAGACTACTGCCATGACACGACATAAAAACTACGACATGTAGATAATTATAATATTTATAATAAATATTTATAATATTTATTATAAATATTTTATAAATTATTATAAATATACATGATTAATAAATAATACTATAAAATTTTTTTAAAAAAATTATACCTATGGCTATAGAGAGTGGGTCGTACAGAAAGCTCCGAGGGATTGCCGACGATGATGCTAGAGGAGGACGACGACACTAGAGATAACCTACAAAATAAAAGTAAGATAGTGAGATAGAGAAGAGAGAGAAAAAGAGGAAAAGAGAGAGAGACAGCAGGGGCGGTCGGGGGATGGGGGCCTAGGGGGAGGGGCATAGTGATGAGGAGACCCGGGAGGCACTGTGATGGGAGGATCAGCAATCGAAAGGGGAGTGTGGGGAGGTGGCAAAGAGGGGCGGCCGAGGAATGGGGGGGGCTTGGGTGGGGGTGGCAGGGTGGTGGGGTGGGGCAACCGAGGATGAGGGGGAAGGAGGGGCAGGGGGAGGGTGGGGGTGGGGACACTGGAGATGGGAGGCTGGGGGGTGGTAGGATGGTGGGGAGGGGCAGCCAGGGATGGGAGGGAAGGAGGGGCGGACGGGGGAGGGTGGGGGGGCCGCATGGGGTGTCGCGGAGAGGAGCGGTCGGGGATGGAGGGGAAGGAGGGGCGGTCGGGGGTGGATGGGGGGTGCTGGGTCGGGTGGGTGTGGCGGGGAGGGGCGGCTAGAGATGGGGGGGCTGGGGGTGGCAGGGTGGCGGGGGGCGGCCAGGGATGGGGGAAAGGAGGGGCTGTCGGGGGGAGGTGGGTGGGGGGAGGCGGGGAGGAGCGGTCAGGGATGGGTGAAGGAGGAGCAGTCGGGGGGAGGGTGGGGGGCAGGGGGGTCTGGTGGAGTGGCGGGTGGTAGGGAGGGCGGCCGGGGATGAGGGGCAGAGGGAGAGGGAGAAGGAGGGGCAGCGTCGGTCGGAGCGGAAGAAGCCTCACCGGTGATGGAGAGGAGGGGGAGAGACAGAGAGAGTGATCGAGCGCGCACGAAAGGAAAGCAGAAAAAGTTTGGAGATTTTCAACCTCACCTATGGTAGTGATTATCGAACCACTGTCATAGATCTACGATAGTAATTATCTAAAATTATTGCCATAGATCTACGGCAGCAGTTCTATAACCGCTGTCGTAGATCTATAGTAGAAGTTTTTGATAATTGCTATCATAGGTTGAAAATAATTTTTTTTAAATATTATATAATTTTAAAATTTAATGTCCATCTTAACCATCCATTATTTAAATAATTATCATTAGAGTATCATCGCAAAAGATTGCCTCGATCTGATAGCCCTAGCTTCATCAGTTAGAAAAATTTGATTTTGATGATCACGAATGACGATGCGATGATTTGATAGATGGAGACCTCCGATGGGTCTAAAAACTTGCAATGATGATCTCGATGATTTTTGTAGCACACTATCAAAGTTGCACTTCAATCAAATATCATTATCATGGTCAATTTAGTACGGAATGATTTCGACCGTTAAATTAGAAACAAGCGATCAAAGAGTTAAACGACGCTCGATTATGAAATAATTTTTCAGTTAAATGATCTTTGTTATAATTTTAAATATTTTATACAGCAATGATAGTAAAATTTAAATCATTTTGGTATAAACTATTCATATTAAGTAGATATTGTGAAAGCACGAGCATAACAACTAGTGAAGTTTCAGAATTGTTATCAGGAGATGTATAGTTTTAGATCATTCTTCATCTCATGAGTTGAATTTTATAATCACCATCATAAAAAATGATTAAAATAGTAACTAAAATCATTTATAAAAAAATTATCTCATAATCGAATACCGTTTGGTCCTTTGATCACTTATTTATCATTTAACGGCCAAAACTAACCTATACTAAATTATATTCAATTGATGTGAAACTTTGATAGTATGCTACAAACATCATCGAGATCATCGTTATAGGTTTTTTGATTCATTGGAGGTCTCTATCTATCAGATCATCGCATCATTATTCATGGTCGTCGAAATCAATTTTTTTTGATCGATGAAGCTAGTGCCATCGGATCGAGGCGATCTTTTGCGATGAAACTCTAATGATAATTATATAGATAATGAATGGTGAAGATGGGCATTAAATTTTAAAATTATATAATATTTAAAGAAAAAAATATATGGCAGTGGTTACAATTAACCGCTACCATAAATAAGCTTATAGCAGTGGTTCCTACTAACCGCTGTTATAGGTCTGACTTATGGAAATAGTTTCAATAACCGCTACTATAGGTCCGACCTATGGCAGCGATTATAATGAACCACTGCTATAGATCGACCTATGACAGCGATTTTTTATAACCGCTGCCATAGGTCCGACCTACAACAGTGGTTTTCATTAACTGCTGCTATATGTCAGACTTATGACAGCGGTTATAAAAATTTCTGCATAGGTCCGATTTATAGTGGTGGTTAACAAAAATTGCTATCGTAGGATTTATGGCAACGATTTTGAAAATCGCTGTCACAGTATGCACTGCCATAGGCCATTTTCATAATAGTGATATGGCTCCATCTGTTGCTATAGAAAGATAGAAGAAGACAAACAAATACAACCATATACATGGTTCGATCCAAGTGCCTACATCCATGGGACATGCAATGCTTCACTACCAAAAAAGAACAATAAAGGAGATACATTCTCAACTCACAAATCCTCTCTCTCAATCCAGAAGCACTCACCCATATAATGCTTTCATAGAAATCTCAAGAATATTCCCCTCATAGATCTACTGGTCCAGGATCCTCAACATCCTTGGACACTCTATGATCCTCTCAACCTCTACATCAACTCCCAACCTTTGTCCCTAGCCAACCTCATCGTTCCAGCACACTCCCAACTTTTCTGATGACCTTGGTGCTCCCTGAGACCCATGGATCTCCCTGAGACCTGGTGCTTGGTCTTCCTAAGAAGCCCCTAGCACTCTCTACTGAGATATCCTCCTCGGCTGCTATATCATCGAGCCTCTCTCAACTTTCATGCCTTCAGAAAGGCACTACTACAGCACTCTAATACTCCCTACCTTGTCTCTGCACCACCTGAGAGATTTTCTTGAGACTCTACTCAATTTCTTAGGTTGGAAGGCTTTCTTATAAGCCCTAATTATTTCAATAGCCATCCGATCTGCTCCTGCATGCTCTCCTGACCGCTAGATAGAACAACATCTCCATAGACCTCTTGAATAGACTTGGTCCATGAGTTAGGGGCTGTAGACCCCATCAAAAGGCTTTCACTTGCATGTCCTTGTGCTGTTCGCCATCATGCTATTTGCCTTCATCAAGCCAGCTTGCTCCACAGTCGGGTTGGCTCGACTATGTCTGGCCTAAGCACTGCTTTCTATCCATGTAAGAGAGCTAGCTCAGATACGGGCTGAGCCGACTCGATCTCACCCCAAGCCAGCTCAACTGCGTATCAGAGCCAGCCTAACTATATATTGGCCGATCTTTCTCGTGGCTCCAAAATCTCATTCTTGGCTTATCATGAATCAAATCTCAAGATACCAAATTTCAACATTCTCAACCTCGACTCGATATTCGACTCCACCTCAAATCAGAGAGCTTCCTGTATGATACCAACCCCATGTCCTGGGGCTACCGCCTGCTGCTCATGGATTGGCAAACATGGAAGTTGAGCCAGACCACTTGATCCCAAATTGAGTCTCATGTTCGATCTATCTCCACTTAGAGCTCCGCCTCACATTGAACTCCATTTGGCTTCTTCTTGCACATGAGAGCATTCTCCTTGATTGTACCCTTCTTCTAACTTGACCACCACCACAGCAACCCCTTGGAACAACCTGACTCCTCCTGGCTCTGATACCACTATTAGGATAGATCCATCAACTATGGAACAAGGATCATCAATCCAAGATCACCTATAGGAGATATGACACCATCTGTTGCTATGGAAAGATAGAAAAAAAAAATAACACACAATCATATACGTGGTTCGGCCCAGGTGCCTACATTCACGAGACATGCAATGCTTCACTACCTAGAAAGAATAATAGAGGAGATACAATCTCAACTCATAAACTCTCTCTCTCAATCCAGAATCACTCATCCATACAATGCTCTCATAGAAATTCTAAGAAGATCCCCCTCATAGATCTATCGGTCCAGGGTTCTCGACATCCCATGATACTTTATGATCCTCCCAGCTTCTACATCAAGCCTCAGCCTTTATCCCTAGGCAATCCCATCATTCCAGGATACTCCTAGCTTCCTTGATGATCTTGGCACTCTCTGAGACCCCTGGCTCTCCCTGAGACTTGACGCTTGGTCTTCCTGAGAAGCCCATAGCACTCTCTGCTGAAATACCCTCCTTGGCTGCTACACTATCGAGGCTCTCTTTGCCCCTATGCCTCTAGGGAAGTGCTACTACAGCACTCTAGTACTTTCTGCCTTGTCTTTGCACTACTTGAGAGGTTTTCTTGAGACTTTACTCAATTTCTTAGGTTGGGAGGCCTTCTTATAAGCCCTAATTATTCCAATAGCCATTCGATTAGCTCAGGCATGCTCTCCTAACTACTAGATAGCACAACAGCTCCATAGACCCCATGAATAGATCGGGTCCATGAGTTAGGGGTTGTAGACCCCCTTGAAAGGCTTCCACTCGCACGCCCATGCACTATTCGCCATTGTGCTGTTCGCCTCCATCGAGCCAACTCGATCTACAGTCGGGCCTACTCGATTGCATCTGGCCTGAGCACTGCGTTCTGTCTACCTGAGAGAGCTGGCTTAGATACGAGGCCAGCCAACTCGATCTCACCCTGAGCCAGCTCGACTGCATATCAGAGCCAGCCTGACTGTATGTTGGCTGATCTTTTTCATGGCTCTTAAATCTCGTTCTTCACTTATCATGGATTGAATCTCGAGGTGCTAGATTTCAACAAGACTTGCTGCTTCTTAATAAGCATACAAGTAGTGCCCAAACTACAGAACAAAAAAAAAAGCAAATTATGGCTTCGAGGTATATTGATACCCAATCAAGCTTGGGAGAGATCGATTACCTTGAGGAAGGCAGCAAAAGATTCTTTAAACCTCTCTGCACTTTTAGTCTGAACCATCTTCTCAACGATGTGTGGGAGGATACTTTCCTTCATCAAAGAATGAACAATCTCTCGGTCATCCAAAGAACCCTGCTCCTGGCCAGAGCTCTCACCACCAGAGCCTCTGACCTTCCTCCTGATCTTCTTGGCAATAGTCTTCTTCTTCTTCTTCTCCACTACTTCTCTCTATTCAGGAGGTGCAAGGATGGTAGTTTCAATGGGCAAGGTCAAGCTCGGTGCAGCCGTAGTAGTTTCTCAATTAGGAGCATCCTGGGTCAGCATGGCTAAGCTAGTTTCTTCAACATGAGCTCTTTTCGATGACTCTCTTATGGGACCGCTCTTCCTTTTGAGGGTTGTGATTTCCTATGATAGGCGATTCAGCTCCTCCAAAGCTATTTTTGTGATAGTAAAAATCAGGATCAAAAGGAAGAATAAGGTATGATTGACAAGTTATGAAAAATCACCTTCCAGATCAAGGGGACTAAGGCCAAGGTTAAACAGAGTCTGATTGTCCAGCAGGCCGGATATCAAAGAAGCTCGATAATCCCTTAGCTTGCTAGCCAAGTCTCAATCTTCTTTTTCTATTCCAGGAGCTCGGTAGACTGAGTCTCTCAAATCCCTCCATGAAGGAAGCTCTAATTCTAAGAAGGGGCATGAGGCAAAAAATAATTTTTCTTTCCAATTATGAATGGAAGAAAGGGTGCCCTTAAGCAACCCCTTCTTACTGAACTGGAGGGAGACATCTACGAATCCTTGGCAGTAGGATAGTGTACGAAAGTGAAAAAGTTATGGAACAGAAAAATTGTAGGTCAGACCTTGGCCATGATATACAAAGAAAGAAATCAAATGATGAACCTTAAAAAGTTCAACACCATGGAGGCAAAGGAGATGTTTAGGAACCTAAAAAGGGCTATAACGAAGAAAGGAATCAGAAGTCAAAGTCTAGCTAAAGAGCCTCGACATATAAGCAAAAGTGACCCAAGGGAGGGGAGCAGGCTTTGCCACTTGATCCAAAAAGTTCAAGCTCGTATTCCAGGGATATCTCATTCTAAATCCATATCAAGGAAAGGTCTTTAGGATGAAGTATGCAAGAAATGGTGTCAAGGACAAAAGAGGGACGAGATGCTTCTATGAGCTCGATTTCCTTAAGGTTGGATCCATCGAGATCAGGTGGGCTGAACTCCCAAAACAAGTCGACCAGGATTCTTCGACGGACATACTAAATAAACTAAACTTGAAAAGATCCCAAAAATCAAAAGAAACAAGGGACAACATCTTTTTGAAGAAACCAAAGGGTCAAGAATTGAAAAGCTTCAAAATGATCAAAAAGAAGTTTGGAAACTAACCTAAATTGGTTGAAGAAGGCAAAAAGACAACTGGCAGAGAGAAAATCGGGCGAGAAAGCATTTATGACTAGAGAAAATGGTGGAGAAAGTTGAAACTCTCGGATGGAAAGAAGGCAAAAACCAAGCAAAGGAGAAAAGGACTCAGTCGAAATAAGATGAAGGACGAGGAAGAGGAATTTAAATAACCAAGAAAGGTCCAAGGCAGTTATGATTGCAAGTCTTCTCTGTTCGATCTTCACTTGACACATGTCCCATCCATTATGACTGGCGTAGATGGCTGGCAGAACTTTAATGACACTATATCTCGAGCACCACTTTGATGAAAATTTTGAAATCTTATCTTTTCAGGTCATCTCATATTGAAGAAGCTTCGGTGCCAACATAGATAATGTCAAAATTCTCCACCTCATGGAAGCAAGAAGTTAGAAAAGAACTTTGGCACTCACATTTGTATTCTCTTCTTTCGAACTTTGAACTTGAAAGTAGGAAAACTTGTGTTGGTGATAAATCTGCTTCTACCGAAGTTTAGCAAAATGCCCAACCTCGGAGCGATCCTGTTTGATGGTGGCGACCATGACCAAACATCAATCAATGTGAATTTTGGCTCCAATTCACTCTAGGATGGCCAACGTTCAACTCGTGCATGCCGAACGACCTTCTCAACTTTGATTATCAGATCTTTCAGATAACTATAAAATTTAAAGGGCATCTCAGACCTCACCGAATGAACTTGAATAGTGAAAATAGTCGCCTAAGTAGTTAGCTAAGTATTTGGCTAAGTATTTGATCCTTATATAGTCCAGCCCGGCCGACCTCGAAGCTAGCCAAACTTCTTTTCAATCGGATCTCCTTCAAGCCAAATCTCACCATTACAATTGGATCTCACGTCAAGAGTCTCGGACCAACAGAGATTCTCCATAAATGAACTTCTATACCTTTTTGTAAGTGGTGGATCTTGGCATTTTTACATCAAGAACCTTAGGTATGCAAGCCAAAGTTAGCAGAAGGACCTCCTCGCCTACACAAGTTCAACTCCAACTTAGTAAATATCTGCCAACCTATGGATAACCTCTGAAATAACCAAACTATAGCTATTAATCTCCAACGAACTAGTAAGTCACGACAATGGACACCACCCTCCATAACAAACTTCATGTGGCTCCGAATGGCCCACTAACAGGCAATTACAGCTATTACCATTAGTTTGTTACATGCTCCATCTATATAAAGGACTCTCTAGATATAATTTTTTTTTAAGCATAAAGCCTCAGCTATAATTCTCCTAAGTGTTCCATTTTTATTGATCAGAGAGCTGACTTGATCATCGAAGAATCCTACCGGAGCCACCCCCACCTCCGATCCAGACTTATTTTGCAAGTCTCAACAGCGATCTCATCTCCTCCAACTCTAACTCTTTTCGACGTTCACAATTTTCTGCACCAACAATACTCATTCATGACTTAGTCATGCGTGGGGTGTTCTGAATATGATAGATTGCATATGAAGGTTGTGAGTAGGTCAACATGGAATCAATCACTCCTAGTAAAAGGAGATCACATCCTACTTGCTTCAATCGAATGATGATTCAAAAAGACTTTGATCAAAGCATGATAAAAATTAAGAATAATTTTTAATATTTTATTAATCAAATCATCATCATAAGATTAAGAAAAATATGAATATGATATTAGGTTTGACATATTTCATACCTAAAGTTATATTATGGATGCAGGATGATCGTAGGATCCTATTGCACGATCACTTTTTATTGAAGGATATTTTTAATGTTTTCATCAAAATTTTATATCTTGTGGATAGACATGATACACTACTAGATGTCAATCTTGTCTTGTGGGTTTGATCGAATTAAAGAATTTAATTTGATCATTAATTAGAAGGTATTCTAATTAATCGAATCGGATTAGCTCGATTTGACCTAAATTGATTTGGTTGAGTTCTAATCAAATTAGATCAAATTGCACCCAGACCCACTGCTGGCTAGATATGAAACCCAATGGATCACACACAAAAAATTTATCAAGGATCTAATTGGATTAGATCAAGTTTGTAGGTTGAATATGCTAGCACATGTTGCAAACCCTAGCACCTAGATTCAAATTGGATTCGAATCGGATTCCAATTTGGGCTAACTAGATCTAATTTAATCCAAATCAGATTTGGTTCTTAATTAGGTTTAACCTTGGCTCATTTGGCTTGATATTGTGCATCACATACTAGAGTCCCACGAGCTAGAGAGTCTCTCTCTTGCACGTGGGGAGATGTTTCATGCGCCAGGGATACTTGGCGCATTGTTTGGTTGCCGCCTCCTCTTTATTGTCTTATCCAATATTTATTTTACATAACTTAGGTTACATAGTTTTAGATCTGAAAGAAGGCACGTAAGAGTCCTTCTAAGTCTTAAACACTTGGGTGTTTTAGGAGAAAATTGGATAAGACAAGGCTCCTAGCCATCCCATTTGAATGGTGCCTCTTGGAGAGTCCAAGGTGCTTGGGGCCTTGACCCATTCCATGCCTTGAATATTTCAACATCCCTATTTGATGTTGGCGCATATAATGAGGGCCATTGGATGGCCTTTTCATCTGATCCAAACCATTAATTAATTGGCACCACATTGAGGAGCATCACAACTCTTCATGTAAACTTACGTAGAATTTTTTCCAAAGAATCCTATAATAAGGCACCTCTTTGGATGAAATCTACGTAACTCCACATGGCTTTATTTTTAGATAAGGTGTGATATTTTTGATGGGGCATGAGATAAGCCCAGTGAATGGGGTTGAGAAATTCATGGAGACACCCCTACATGAATTATAAATAGGGGAGTACTCCGAGAGTCCAAGGCATTCAAATCTCTTCCTTCTTTCTAACATCCTCTTGATAATTGTCTAATTTCTCTCTTCCTTCCCTTGTTAAGACAAAGTCCTAATTAGGACAAGAGGTCTGCTTTAGGACAAGAGCTTAGGAAGAGAGTAAAGGAAGACAAGGAGAATAGAAAGTAAGGAAAGGAGAGGCTAAGAGGGAGACAGCAAAAGACCAAGGAAGGTTCTGCTCAAATAAATTAAAGTTCTTATTATAAGAATTTTAATTGAATTAATCAGAGGTGCTAGTGGCTTGATCAAGTTTCCATGTGGATCAATATTGGAGGATGAATACGTAGGCACCTAGTGGAACCCCTGACGAATTGCTACCAACAATCAAGGTTGAATTAGGGTTTAACGACTAAAGGTTTCTATACCCTATGTTATATTATAAATGCATGTTATATCATTTAAATCCTAATAAGATGGTCCTTGGGTTAGGGTTTGATATTATGATTTCATATAATTTGCTTTGAAATCTGTGCTTTCGCCCTGTACACCAATCCCTACGTGAGATTTGTAAATAAATGCTTGCTTCTTTTTAAAGAAAATTTTACCAGGGCGCTCTTAGTAGCAATTAACCAAGTTAGGATTGAAGAATTGTAGGAGGCTATCTATGGAGTAGATGTAGATTCTTGTCAAAAAGGGCAAAGAAAAAGATTGGTCTTATGGCGATGGTCGTGCAATGGGCTATGGAGTTTAAATTTGGCAAATGGCTTTAAGGCAGTGCATAAGGGTCTTTTAGCTTCAATTTTATGGTGCCTTTTATGCTAAGCTGGGCTCTATTGCATTCACTTAAAATGGTTCAAGGTGCTTTCAATCTGGACAAAAGAAAAGTGTCTTGGTGATGGGTATCAGTGTGGGTTGTGGAAAAGTGAAAGAGTTGGTAACTTCGAGTTTCCTAGCCTTCCCCAAAAGGAACTTGTAGCTTCTTGTTAAGAATTGGAGGCAATAGGGCCTTGGCAGACATTGTTTTCTCCTTATTAAATTGATCTTTTATGTATGAGATATTTTGTTTCTTTGCTTCAGTCTTACAATAATAAAGTGAGAGATGTGCTGAGATGAAGAGTTTATCTAAGAAATTATCGTTCAATTTTTTTGATTGGATTACAGAAGTTTATCGCAGGTTACTTGAAACATGGTAGTGATGTTGGAGAAGAATGCTAGGTATTGTTCTTCTCCTCAAGGACAACACATCTTTGATGGTGAGAATCTAGGATAGGATAGACAAGGCACTTTGTAGGAAGAAATGTTGCTTTTGAAACTTTTTCTGGATGGACCTTTGGTGTATTATCTTTTAGGGTGCCTTAAGCCATTCTAGGCTGAGAGTGGATAAACAGAACTTATCAAGGGTGCTATGAGCTGAGGAAATAAATTTGATCCTCAAAAGGTCTCCTAGGACTTTATCAAGTAAGATGGAAGTTAGCTAGGGTTTGGCTGACAGGACACAATATCCGTATGATATCTAAGATATACATAAGTTGAAGTTTTCAATATATATGAGAAGTGATGCACCATGGCAGAAGTAGGAGGTATTGGGGGTCACTGGTCTTGAAATCCCAAGAGTATAAGACCTCAACAAATCACCTTCTTATAAGTATATAAGATTTTATGCATGGAGATAAATAAGAGTTGAACTCCTATTCAAGCCTATAATAGTAGTTCCTCCATATCCATCTGTTTGCATTGTCCATAATTGGATCGATCTTTGGAGACCATAGCAGTTGAAGCATCTGGAGGCTTTTTAGTGAGATTGTTGTGCCAAAGAGAATACTTTTTTATGCAAAAGGATTTGGTTTTTGGATAAGGCCCCAACATTCCTTTTAAATTTTATTTGTATTTAACAGCTATATAGAGAACATATTTTTGATTTATGACTTGCTTGAAGCTGTATTTTATTGCATTAGGATGACATACATGTAATAATTGTCTGAAAGCAATGTAACCTTTCTTTCTTGCTGGTTATGAATTTAGCTATTGTAAGATTATTATTGAGTTATAATTTGTCTAAAAAATTTTGTTGCATTTGGATGTTAAAAAGAAAATAGTATGTTTGATCTATAACACATTTGAAGTTGTGTTTTGTTGCATGTTAATGGCATTTTATTAATACTTCTAGTGTATTATGTGTGCCAATCCTTGAAAGAAGCAATGACTTTATTGAGTCCAAAGTAATGGCCATGTCATGTGCCATCGCCTAGGGATTCCTTTTGCTACTCTTAACAAAACTATCATGGCCTTTGGACCTCTTTGTTGTTGATATTTAGGGTAAAACTGGATTCCTTATTCTTATGTTATGATTAATTGATTAATGGCCATGGCTTGAAATAATTGTGGTTGATAATAATAATGCAAATTATACTATTTGTGTTAAATATATTCATTGTTCTTATTGTTGTCTATTTGCATATTATGAATAACTTATGTTATATCATACTATTTGTAATTTGATATAATAAGTAAAAATGGATTCTAGAGGCTGTTATATACGTTGAAATAATGGTCATGCTCCCTAGATCCACATATATATACTTGTATTGTAATAGAAGTGATACTAGTGAAGTAATCTATTCATTTTTGACTGAACATACTTGTAGTAAAAAATAGTTGTATTTCTGAGTTTTTTATGGTAAATTTTAGTTTAATTTCATGGTTTTTGATTGAGCTAGAGACTCAATTTTTTATTGCATTAAGAGGCAGCAAACTGATTGAACTAGAGATGTGTCTTTGTATTAATATAATAATATATAATGTTAAATATTTTATTTTTTATGGAGAGAGCTTAGCTAATATTTTACTTGTATAACTTTTTTTAAAAAATTGTTAGTCGGTTATTATTCTTATACAATGGACAAAAGTTGGATAAATTAGCCAAGGTCCAGTGGTAAAGATTATTTTGAAGGACTTCAAAATTTTGTTAAATTTATTGTTCAGAAAGGATCGGTGAATAGAAAGATTTTTCTATCTATACCAAAAATATATAAATAATTCTTCTCTCGATCCATTAAAAAATATTTGATGTGGATGGTTTTGTTAGAGGATATACTGAATGAGTATTTCATGAAGAATCTATGTTGTTATCTTTATGTAATTAATCCTTACATATAGAATATAGATCTGATATTAGAACCAATAATCTACAAAAAAATCTTACAAGAGAAGATGATATCAGAGATGCTCCAGAATTTGGTGCTAAAAATTTAGAAGATTTTAGTGAAGGACAAGAAACAAGTTTGATGTTCGAGGGATCTACATCTATTGATCCTATGCATATTGAGAGGCCTCGGCATTCATCTAATGATGAGATAGAACATCGATTCATGATTTGTTGAAAGATTATGATCAAGAATTATATATGGATTGTAAGAATTTTTCAAAAAATTTATTTCTTATGCATCTATTTTATTTGAAATATTTGAATAGATGGTCTGGTAAAAGTTTCACTATGCTGCTCCAATTATTCAATGATGCATTTTTTGAAGGCACTACTCTGCCAACTTCTTATGAAGTAAAAAAATTGGATCTTAGATATGAGAAGATTCATAGTTGTCCAAATGAATATATATTGTATTGGAGAAAAATGATAATCAAGAATCATGTAATGTCTGTGGATCTTCACGATGGGCATTACATAAAGAAGATGAGGATGATGTATTGAACGAAGTGGATGCTACTCGAAGTAAGAAAAAACTGTCTAAAGTTTTGCATTACTTTTTTTTGATAATTAGATTGAAAAGGATTTATGCATCATCGAAGACTTATCGATGAGATAGCATGATGAAGGTCGTACAAAAGATGGCATATTAAGATATCTAGCTGATAGTTTAGCATCGAAAGTATTTGATGATAGGCATCCTGATTTTGCCTATGATATTTGCAATGTTAGATTGGATTTAGCTACTGATAGCTTCAATCTATTTTGAATACTAAGTTCTACTTATAGCACTTGGTTGGTTATTCTGATTCCATATAATTTACGATCATGAATATGTATAAAACAGTCTTCCTTATCCTATCAATGGTTATTCTGGGCGATAAGGGTCTAGACAATGATATTGATATCTTTTTGCAACTTTTAATATAAGAATTGAAATAGCTATGAAAGGGTTTTGATACATTTCATGCTTGCAGTGGTCAAACTTTCAAATTGATAGTAGCTCTTATTTGGACTATCAATGACTTTTCTAGATATATCAATTTAACTAGATGGAGCACAAAGAGGCATATTGCATATCCTTCTTATAGGGATTCTACCCATTCATATTGGTTAAAACATGGAGAAAAATTCTACTATATGGGCCATCATCGATGGTTGGAAGCCGACCATCCATTTTGATTTCAATAAGATATATTTGATGGTACTATAGAATTATAATCTGCTCCTGTACCATCATCTGGAACTGAGATTCTTATATAAATACATGGCATGAATGATAGGTATAGTAAAGTTTCTCAATATTCTAAAAAAAGAGGAAGGCAAGATGTTGAAAGCTCAACAAATAAAGAATTGACAGAGGATGTCATTACTTGCAATTTTGATTCAAGGGTATTTGAGGATGCTAACAATTCCTATGATGATGATGATCATATAGACGAAAGCCAGAATGATGATATAATAAAGGTATCTACACATAGAGTTGTTAAGTAATTGTCGAAGAACAAGAGTATCTTTTTTATTTACATTATTGGGAGTATAATCTTCTCAGACATAATCTTGCTGTGATGTATATAGAGAAGAATATTTGTGATAATTTGATTGGCATATTATTAAATCTGAATGGAAAGAGTAAAAATTAAGAGTAAAAATTAACTGAAAGGCACATTTAGATTTAAGAAAGATGGGCATAAGACAGGAGCTTTATCCCAAAGAGCTTGCTAATGATAAAGTTTAGTAAAAATAACATAAAGGCATGTTCAGATTTGAAAGAGATGGGTATAAGATAGGAGTTTTATTTCAAAAAACTTGTTAATGATAAAGTTTATATACCTCCTGCATGTTACACAATGTCTATCCAACAGAAAGATCTTTTTCTGACATTTCTAAAGAATATCAAGATTCTTGATAGCTATGCATCAAATATTTTAAAATATGTAAAACTCAAAGAAAGAAAACTTTCAAATTTTAAAAGTCATGATGGTCACATTTTGATATAAGATATTTTTTCACTAACTTTAAGATCATCAATGCCAAAATAAGTGGTTGCTATTCTTACTCAGTTGTCATCCTTTTCTAAGTCATTATATTCCAAAGTCCTTGATCCAAGAGAGCTTGATCAATTAGTATCTAGTGTTATACTTACACTTTATTATATGGATAAGATCTTTCTTTCTAGATTCTTCACAATCATGGTTCATCTACTTATTCACTTAATGGATCGGTATACTATAAATGGATGCATCCTATTGAAAGATGATTTACTAAATTTTGTAGTTATAATTTAAAAATCTTTTGTATAAGTAATGTCGTACTCGTATTGATATTTTCATAAAATTTTTAATTTTTGAAGATATCTTATGCATTTAAAGGATTATGTATGAAATAAAGCTTATTCTGAAGGCTTAATTATGGAAGGATATATTGCTGAAGAATGTTTGATATTTTGTTCAAGATATCTTGAAAGTGTAGATATTATTTTTAATCGATCTCAAAGAAATTATGATATTATCAATAACTTGAAAATTTATAAGTTCTCAAATACTGGAAGAGCTTTAGGAAAGGTTGAAAGTGTGGTTCTTAATAAAAAATCCTTGGCACGCCCATCATTATGTGTTATTTCATAGTGATATAATATCTCAATATCATAGGTTAGTATAGTTATATATCTTAATTTTTTTTATTTTCATAATATATAATGTTCTTAATCAATAATTTTTTTTTTTTGTAGCAAATTTTTGGTTGCTCAGAGATGAGCAAACCATAGCTTTTAATCCAATCCAAAGATTGAGCAATGATGGTTGATCGAGTTATTCCATAAATGGCTTTTTAAATAGGTTAGTCATGTATGTGAGGGAAAGGATGGATTTTGGAATATATTTATTAATATCAAATAATACATTAACAATTTTATCATGTTTCTTAGGTACCAATGATGATGAAGAGTTACTATTCAAATGAATTAATTACTAGTGCTCGAGGTTCTAATAATTTTGTCAATAGATTTAATGGTTTCATCATTAATGTATTTAAATTTCATATAAAAGAACGTGAAAAATTTAGAAAAATCTGAAATAGTAGAGCCATGGTGGAAGCAAATAGAAAGAATTATTATCATATACTTACAGATATTTTTGAGTTAAATTATTATGAAATATTTAAAGTCATATTATTTTGATGTAATTGGATGGATATAAACTTGCCAAGAGGCTTGAAGCAAGATATGAATAAATTTATACTTATAAATTTTTTAAGATTGATATATATCAGTGTATAATTAAAAGATGATCTATTCATTTTTTCATCTTAAGCTTATTAAGTATTTTTTGTATAAGACTTTAAAGATAAGGATTGGACTATTATTGTGAGAACAAAACCTAGAAACTTATACGATATGGAAAAAGAATTGGAAGTAGAAGATGATGAGACTTATACATAGTGTATGCTTTACAATCTTGCATCAACTGATGATCTAAATGCTACAAGCTTGGTTAGGATGGATATTGATGGAGAAAATATTGAATGATTCTTAATTGGTAAGAGATATTTAAGATGTATACATTTTATATAAAATATTGTATTATATCATCATGTTCATTTAGTCGATCTTGATACAATTAGTATTGTATTTATTATTTAATAATGTATGCAAACTGATTTATATTTCTATTTGTGAATACTAGGTGTTATCATGCTTCAATGTAGATGATTCGATGAAATTGAATTACAGACTTCTCAATGTCAATCATATTCTAATTAGCCTTGACGAACAAGGTAGCCACAGCAATTTGAGGCCGGTCCTTCATCATCCGCACAACCATTCGAGGCTACTACTTCTTTATCCGTGTAGAAGTCTGAGCCATAGCATGATCTGTCTATTGATGAGGATGCTATTATAGTTGAGATACACATCCATGGTACTTTAATAGATTTTAGTATTATGGCACAATTTAAGTATTAATTTTGTTGATTGATTTGTAAAATATTTTTTCATTTTATGTGTTGGTTGTAGATACATCTGGGAGAGCATGGATTAGACGTAGACCCACATGGGCAAAAGATATTTGGCATTTAGCTAAGGATGAGAGGGTCATCATTCAATGCAACCAAATGGGGCTACCCATCAATAAGGCTGTCAGATATTGATGAGTTTTTTTAGGTACTATTGTGTGGAAGGGCCAACTATGTTAATTTATATACTCCCTTGAACTATGCAAAATAAAACAATATACTTCCTGCATATAAGCTTGAGATTCTATAAGTAGTATAGGTAAAATGATGGCTTAATAATTTATGTTAATTTATTTATAGTTAATTAATTATGTTGTTTAATAATTGAATATCTTTTTTACTTTATGTTCTAGCATAAATTTGTACTCTCTCTAGATAGCCATGAGTGGAAGCTAAAGTCCCTCAATCGAAAATACAAAAAATTTAAGAAAACACTTAAGAGGGACTATAAGAGAGAGGGTTGGTAGAGGATGATGTTGCTCGTATTTATCCTCCTAATGTAGATTCTTATTAGTGAAGGGAGCTCGTTCATTATTGGTTCTCCAAGAGGGAATAGGTAATTGTATAAATTATATGTCTTATGTTATGTTGATTACTAACATAGATTGGTCATATATACAAGATATATCACACTTTTAAATTTATTGTATAGGTATATTCTAATATTGGTGGAGCTACACAAGCAACTCTGTCTACTCCTCATACATCGGGGTCTTAGAGCTACACATGACGCAAACAAGAATTCGTGTGCTTCTTTCAAAATCTTTAGCATATTGTGTATTTTTTTAGACTAATTTGATGCATATACTATCTTCATTATTTTTAGTATGATTTAAGTGAACCCTAAGTAAGGTTATTATAGAAATTGAAAAGCTTGGAACATTGCTACTTTTGTATACTCTCAAGAATAGGTTAGAATTATAGCCAGTATGGTTATCAAAATTTACAAGTTTTGAAAAAAATAAACCCTACTAATATAGATGTAGTGACTGGCACATAGACACTTGGCTATTCATTTCCAATGTCAATTATCTGGAACTAATCACGATGTAGACTTCATAAATTTTATACTACCATTTCATTATTCTACTGTAAATATTTGCGTAATCATGTGACTGAAAGGATATATGCAAGAAAAGTGTACGCAACAAATGCTTTGATGCTAATGCATAATAGAAAGCAAGCTTGTGATTCTCATTGGTCTGTCATGCATTACTTGTTAGCCATTTCTATAGATGATGGTGCAAAGTTGCCCTTAGTGCTAGTTAGGTCTTTTCACATTCTCATGGCCATCATGTGTGGACTGGATCCAACTTGCCTATCTTTTTTGTCTGTTGACTTGTTGTTATGTTTCAAATAAATAAAAAAAAAAAAACTTCTTGTTATTTTTTGCTCTCTTGTATAACTTGAATTTTTTTAGTTCTCATGGAGATTATTTTATCACCATATAATATACAGTATCCATCATTAGATATTGCTTTCAACGGATTTAAATTGAATTTTTGAGTGGGGTTATTTATAGTCATTCCCTGAGAAACTAGGGAATTGCTTGATTGGACTTGTTATCAAAGACCTGATTCCATGCTATAGAGTGTCGATTCCGTGCCATAAAGGGTTAGGCCAATGCCATTTTATCTATTATGTCTTTAAGTCGATAATCAATAATCATAGATGAGTTCTTCTAGTGTATCAAGCCAAGTGCCAAATGGATCTTATAAGGAACTTCACATAGCCAAGCATTAGTTTGCAAGTTAATCCCTAATAAGGAGGCAGTACAGAGGGTAAAATGCAGGGATGATTGCTTTCTTCTTTTCTTAAACTCCTATTATTTACAGTGATTGTGAAAGTCTTAATGGCACTCTAAAAGGCAAATTTAGTAGTTTCTCTTCTATATGATATCTTTTTAAGGCTTGACATGAATGCACAATTTCTTCTTAGTTCTACATTGAAAGCCTTAGAATTTGTTAATTAAAATTTATGGATTATATATTTTACAAAATTTATGTTTTCTATAGATGGATGCTCCATGAGAGAGAGCCTGATTAGGTGGAGTTCTACAGGATGACTCATGTTTATCAAATGCTTGTTTTGTTAGTAAAGAGTCAAGAGATATATTTTTATGTATTAATAATCATTTAGTGTAATGATACGAAATTTTATTTTTAAGTAAAAAATTAATATATATTTTATTCTTGAATATAGGAGAGATTTTCATCTCTTATTGGAGAGCATATGGACGAGTCCTCAGCATCTATGGAGGCTAGTCATGTCAAGGCCTAGATGATGATAGAGCTGCTAGGACTAGATTGTTATGATCGAATAGGGGTTATGCAGTTGCAATCACCCTCACTCAATTATCTATCATGCGCCAATATACAGGATGCTAGAGAGATCCATAGAAATATAGATATTCATACGCTCGAGACTCGGATGGAGGCCAAGATGGAAGTGATGAGGCAGAGCTATGACATAGTGATTGTTGACTGTATGATTGATTTTGATGATTACCAAACTTTGAGTAATTATGAATTTAATCATATATTTCAAGGATGAATGTAGGTCTTTTTAGGTGTTCAAATTGAAGTAATTATTTTTAGAAAAGATCTCATCAATAGAAGCTAAGTCAAAAAAATTAAAGATATTTTTTCAAGTTTCTGACTTAGTGGATCGACCCTAGCAGGCTAGGAGCCGATCCTGGGACTGAAACATGCTGAAAATTAAAGAAAAGTCAAGTTCATGATGTTTAGGAGTCGACCTCTAAAGTGGTGAGTCGACTCTGGTATGTTGGAATGTACTGGCATAATTAGCAAGTCGACTCGTGAACGGTAGGAGTCAACTCTGTCAGTAAAGATAGAAAGATGCAATTTTAGGACCTCAGCTTGAGTTGATCTTAGGATAACTGGAATCAAACCCTGAGAAATTGGAATTGACCCATGGCATGGGACAACAATAATGACTAGTTTTCTGCACTTCTCCAATGTATATTTTTCCACTCCAACAACTAGTCCAAGTATCCTAATAGCCAAAACTCATTCTCTAGCCATTATCAAGCCTATAAAAAGCTTGAAAATCAAATTGTGAAGCAAGAGAAAGGGGATTAAAGAGGGAAATACTTCATCTATTGAGTGCACATTGAATATCCTTGAAAGAAAAGAAAGAAGAGGGATTTGAGCATAGATTTCAGAGGATTTCCTAGAGCAATCATCTTCATCATTTTTTACCTCCTCTCAAGCATCAACAAGAAAAGTTAAATCTTCACTTAAGCAACTCATCAACAACTTCTCTGAGCATTAAAGAGTTTTATTTTCTATTTTACATTTGTACTGAAATTTCATATCTTATATTTTGGTTTTCTTTTTAAGTTTCTTTAGGGGTGAAAGTAACTTGGTTGGGCCCATCCAAACCTGGAATTAGATTTGTAAGATTTTGTTTGGTGAGCCTATACAAAACTAACTGGGTTGATCGTGAGCCCAAAAAATAATCGATATATAGATTTTGGTTGGTGATCCTAGAAAACAACTGGATTTGTTTGTAAGCCCAGATAAAATAAACATGCTATAATCAAGAGATTATAGTGAAATTTTTAAGAAAAACTTTGAGAGTAGACATAAGCATGGGGTTATACCGAATCACTATAAAATTGGCTGTGTTTGTATTGTGCTCTACTCTCTTGCTTAACTTGCTTTGCATTAGCTTATTTGTTGCTTGGTTTAATTTACATTTTTGATTCCACTACTGCATATACTGATTACATCACAACCACTTAAACAAGTCTAAATTAAAGCACATACTTGTTTAGAGCTTAAATTTGGCTAAATTTTTTAAAGAACCTAATTCACTACCCCCTTGGGTTGCTACCTTCTGAGCAACAATTGATATAAGAGCGGGTGCTCTTATATTTTTGTTGACCTAACGGTCTTGTGCGAAAGATCATGGTGACTCCAGTTGGTCTTTCATTTATTGAAGGACAATCAATTTCAAGACCATCATTTTTTAATAGATTAGATTATATCTATTGGAAAGCTAGGATGAAAATCTTCATGAAGTACATGATTATAATTTATGAAGAATTATAATCAATGACTCACACACCCTCAATACAATAATTGAGCATAATAAAGAAATAGCCTAGCTAAATGCTAAAGCTATGAATAAGCTTTATTATTCATTAAATATAAATTAATTTAATATAATTTTTTTATATATTTTAGCTAAACAAGTATGGGAGAAATTGAAAATAATTTTAGAGGGAGCAAATCAAAGAGAAGAATTAAACTCCCAAAAAGATAAAGGAGCTCACCCCAACTTATGCATCATAGCTCATGAGGATGAAAAGAAGAAGAAGAAGAAGAAATAAAGAAAAAAGAAAGCATCAATTAAGGAAAAGCATAGAAAAAAAAGAAGAATGAAAAAGAGGAAAAAAGTATTATAAATCCTTGCCTCATCGCCAACGACAATGAGGTAAATCTTGAAAACTCTTTTGAATTCATATTTGATTAGTTATTTAAAGCCTTCAATGATCTAATAAATGAATATAAAAATTTAAGTCTAAAAAATAAGGAACTTAAAATGTCTAATATGTTTCTAATTAAAGAGAGGAACAAAACATTAAGTAAAAAAAATATCTTTTGAAAGAAAAGAAAATAATAGCTGAAAAGAAAGAGAACTTTGTAACATCTAAAAAGTCTTTGGTTGAAGAAAAGAAAAAAACTATTAAAATTTAAAAAATCTTTTTTGGAAGAAAATATCAAACTAAGAAAAGAGATTGAAAATTTGAAGCATACACTTGAAAAGTTTACACTTGGATCATAAAAGCTTCAATTAATGTTGAAAAATCAAAAATCTATTTTCAACCATGCTAGAATTGGTTGTAACTCTTCAAGAAAATAGAATTTTGTTGAAAACATGTTTACTAGAGCGTATCAGGAAAATTATTATATAGTTTATTTTAAATATTATGAAAAATGCTTTAAATTCTTCTATATTATGCTCACAACGAGGTCCAAGATGATGAATGAAGTCCAACGAGTCCAAAAACACCCCAATCGGAGATTAGATGGTGAAGATACATGTGAAGCATTGGATGGGTTGCTGAGTGGGGCCCATGGCCGGAGGTTGTGCAAGCCAGGCCCAGCTAGGTGCGCTAGGTGGGCACTGGGCTACGCGTAGGCTAGGCTGCACACGTGGGCGCCAAGTCGTGCACGAGCGCCAGGCATTGGGCCGCATGCAAGTGGGCCGCGCGTGTGGGCGTCAGGCCGTGCGTGGGTGCTAGGCGCTGGGCCATGCTAGGCCTGGCATGGGTAGCTTCAGCGCGCGAGGCTTCACCAGCCCAGGCCCAGGCGGTTACGTGCGTGGGCGCGGCCTAGGCCCAAGTGGTTTTCGAAGGGGTGATGCAAGAATTTTTCCATGCGGTTTATGGGAGTTACCGCATGGATCGGGCTTTTCACGGGGTCTAGGGCCTGTTTGAATTATAATCGGAGATTTATCTCCAACCTGCATGTAGACTGAAGCCTTTAAAAGGCTTGGCAGACCATGAGCTAGTGGTATGGCTAGACAATAGTGTGAGAGAATCTAAAATGTGACAGAGAGCAGAGAGGAGGGTACCAGTGGACAGTAGGAGCAGGAGCTTCGGACAGATAGATAGGCAACGGACTGCGATCATTTCAGGGGGTCTCTAAGAGAGAGTTTGTTCAAGATAACTTCTTATTGAGAGGATTGTATACGTGAGTTGAGAGTGGATAATCTCCTCTTATATCTCTTTCTTTTTCATAGTAAAGTTTGCATGCCCCATGAAGGCGAGCCTTTAGGCTAATCTACGTACTTGGTTGTTCTTGTTTTATTTTCTTCTTTCTTTCTGTCACAATCCACTGGTACTAGATCCTTAACAAGTGGTATCAAAGTATGCTGATACCCTAATAATTGGTATCAAAGTCTAGATGGTACCGGATCATAGATTGAAATAGTGGTGATAGAGATTGAAGAACATGGAGGAGACAAACTCAATCAAGATGGAGATCAACAGGTTTGACGGGAAGGGCAATTTCTTCTTATGGCAAGCAAGGGTAAAGGATGTCCTCATCCAACATGGTTTAATCGATGCTCTCTTATACGATGAGATGCCAGCCACCATAGAGGTGAAGGATTGAAAGTGGATCTAGATGCAGACGGTAAGCATGATCTTCTTGTACCTAGTGGATGATGTGGTGATACATATACTTGGCAAGACTTTTTTGATGGTGCTATGGTCGAAGCTTAAAGAGTTGTACATGGTGAAGTTCCTCACCAACATTCTCTTCCTTTGGAGGTAGTTCTATCAACTATGGATGGATGAAGGCTAGAGCATGCGGGAGCATCTATCCAACTTTTAGAAGATCCTCAACGACCTTCTTAGCATTGGTAAAAAAATTGAGGAGAAGACCAGGGCATTGGTCTTGCTTGCCTTGCTTTTCCTTTGTATGAGTCCTTGGTGATTGCTCTTCTAGTGAGAAAGAGTACCATCAAGATGGACAAAGTTACTGCAGTGATTCTCCAGAATGAGGTTCTTAGGAGGAAGAACCCAGCTTCGAGCTTAGATGGTGGCAGCTCAGTTTTGGTAGTTTCTGGAGGAGTAAGAGGCAATAGACGGAGCGGTAGAGGATCATGAGGAGGATGATTCAGATCCAAGACGAGGGACCAAAGCAAGATCAGATGCTACAGGTGCGATGAGTTGGGGCATCGAGGCAAGGATTGCCCACAACTCAAGGATCGGACGAGGACTACTGTGGTGATGGCTAGTAGTGATATAGAAGACAGTGATGATATCCTTCTGGTTACTGATGAGGTATCTACTTCTTCCTCCTAGTGGATTATGTATTTTGCTTGTTTCAATCTTGTATGTTGCAGAGAAAAGATATTTGACTCCCTAGAGACTAGTGAGGGTACTGTGTTCCTGCTAGATGGATTGAACTGTGAGATCAAGGGCTGTAGGACAGTTAGCATGAAACACCATGATGGAACAGTGAAGAAGTTGGATGAGGTTTGATACATATCCAACTTTAAGAAGAATCTAATTTCATTGAGTAGACAGGATTCGATCGACTTCAGATGGAAAGCTGATGGAGAAATCTTGAAGGTCATGCACGGTAATAGGATGGTGCTAAAAGGAAGAAAGTATGGAGGACATTACCTCATATTAGGGAGCCCAGTGCATGGTGGAGCTTCAGGTGGAAACAGATCAGGCATGGGACAAGAGACTCGAGAGGACGACATCGATGTTTCAAGGTGAAGTTTCTATTGCCATAGAAAGCTACCCCATGTAGGTCTCAAGTCAGGTGGATCATAGTAGTTGATGAAGGTGAGATTGAGCGGCCTGGCTTGACTCTCTTGTTTGCCCTTCCATGATCAGCAAGCGATTGTCCTAGGGCATGGGGGTGCTAGACAAGCTCTCAGATAGGTGAAGACCGAATATCAAATTGAGATGGAGATTGTTGAAAAAAATATCTTGAATTATTCCATATTAAGCCCACAACGAGGTCCAAAATGATGAACGAAGTCCAACGAGTCCAAGAACACCCCAATCAGAGATCAGATGGTGAAGATACATGTGAAGCAATGGATGGGTTGCTGAGTAAGGCCCATGGCCGAAGGTTGTGTAGGCCAGGCCAGGCAAGGTGCACCAAGCGGGCGCTGGGTCGTGCGTAGGCTAGGATGCGTGCATGGGCACCAGGCCGCGTGCGGGTGCCAGGCGCTGGGCTGCATGTAGGCAGGCCATGCGCATGGGCTTTAGGCCATGCGTGGGCGCCAGGTGCTGGACCGCGCTAGGCCCAGTGCGGGCAGCTTCAGCGCACGCACGTGCTTCACCGGCCCAAGCCCAAGCAGTTATGCATGCAGGCACAGCCTAGGCCCAGGTGGTTTTTGAAGGGGTGATGTGAGGATTTTTCCACGCGGTCGATGGGAGTTACTGCGTGGACTGGGCTTTTCACGGTGTCTAGGGCATGTTTGAATTGTAATCAGAGATTTATCTCCAACCTACACGTAGACAGAAGCATTTAAAATGCTTGGCAGACCATGAGCTAGCAGTGTGGCTGGGTAATAGTGTGAGAGAATCTAAAACATGATAGAGAGCAAAGAGGAGGGTGCCAGTGGACTGTAGGAGCAGGGGCTTCGGACAAACAGATAGGCAGTGGACTGCGGTTATTTTAGGAGGTCTCCAAGAGAGTTTTTTCAGGATAACTTCTTATGGAGAGGATTGTATATGTGAGTTGAGAGTGGATAATCTCCTCTTGCATCTCTTTCTTTTTCTTATTGAAGTTTGCATGCCCCATGGAGAAGAGCCTTTAAGCTGATCCATGTACTTGATTGTTCTTATTTTGTTTTCTTCTTTCTTCCTATCACAATCCACTGGTACTAGATCCTTAACAAGTGGTATCAAAGCATGTGGATATCCCAACATTAAATGCAACAAAATTGGCCGTAGAATTTTAGATTACAATATCAATAAAAGTGGTCATGTATTGATTAAACAAATTTAGGTTCTAAAAGAAACCATATGCACTAATTCCAATAGACCGAAGATGGCTTAGGTACCAAAATTTAGAAACTGATTTTGTAGGTATGCCAAGCATCTGAGGGCATGAAATGAGTGAATTCTTGAAAATGGATGCTTAAGATTTAGAAGGATGGATGATAATATTTGGTGAAAGTTAAACTTCTTTCACATCATACCATCATTAATTTGCTAAATTTATTTAGAGTATATTTGATTGATTTTGATGATTTAATAGTGCTTATTATAATCATACTCTATCTCTTGAATGATTTGATATGCTCTCTTAACTCTATTATATGATTTTGACTATTTGTTTTAAGCTTACATTTTTATTCTAAATTCAGCATGCTTACTTATTCCTTATATAATGCCTTTCTAACTATTAATTATTTGAGAAATATAAATCAAAATAAGCTTGATTGAAAATAAAATTATTTGGGTGCCAAACTTACAAATTAATTTGAATTTTAACATTCCCCCATAAGATACTTACTCATTGAAATTCTCCTAAAAATTTTATGATCTAAGTGCTTGAAGGTAAGACATTCAGTCATAAAAGATCAAGTGCTTGATGTGTTGATTTGTATTGCATCTTAGATTGATCCCTAAGGATTTGAAAAATCTCCTAGTTGAATCAAAACTTTAGGGCCATTATTTAGATTCCTTTTGATTTGATCATACTTGATTTGATGGATTATCTTGCCCCTAATTAACTAATTTTTGATCTCTCAAATTGATTTGAATGTTTTTGGGAGTAAAATGACCCCTGCCGAAGTTCTTGGCCAATGTCCTTGACCACCAACTTCCTTTCTATTGGGATTTGTCGATTTCTTCAACGAAGAGTTCATATTGCAGAACCTCCCCAAAGCACATAGAAGTCCAGCAATGCGGTCTTGAATGATAAAGAAGAACTACTGTTATACTAACCTTGCCTTTCAAACTCCTCCAGTCGTGCCCTTCGGACGAACTCCTCCAATCGTGCTTCTTTTTGATGAACTTTTTCAATCGTGCCCCCTCAGGACGAACTTCTTCAGTCGCACTCCTTTCAGACGAACTCCTCTAATCGTGCCCCCTCCAGATGAACTCCTTAAGTCATGCCCCCTCCAGATGAACTCCTCCAGTCATGCTTCCTCTGGATAAACTCTTCCAATCACACTCCCTTCGAACGATCTTCAACCAATCGAACTTCTTTCGATCATCCAGATGGACCTTATCATCCATGTAAATTTATCTCCCAACTTGACAGCAACCAACTTACATGCAGATGACCTTAGAGAAGTCCGGACTTCTCTAGAACTATCATGATTTCAAGCTGTTCACTGCTAATATCTATTCCATCTAAGCCTCAACTATCAAATCTCAATATGCTGGCACGTCATGATAACAGACACCACCCTCTATAGCAAACTCCACGTGGCCTGAATGGCCCACTACCAAATAGTTATGGCTGTCACTATCAATTTGTTATGTGCTCTGTCTATAAAAGGGATCCTCCAAATACATTTTCTCTAAGCTCTCCTCCCCTCTTCATTACTCTACTTCTCTATTTTTCTGAGCACTTCATTCTAGTTAGCCAAAAAACTGACTTGAGTGTCGGAGGATCCTGCCAAAATCATCCACCTTCGATTAGAATTTTATTTTATAGGTCCAATCGATGGCCTCATCTTCCTAACTCCAACTATCTCTAGCATCCTCATGGATTTTTGCACTAATAGAATTAGTGCTAGAGGAAGGGTTCCTACTGAGCCCTTATTCTAAAAGGACTGTTTAGTTGATCTTATTTACCTTCTTCTCCATTTGATCTCTTTTGTTCCAAAAATGCTCTTGAAGAAGACAACCACCAGCGGTCTACTGCATCTGCCATCAGATCTAAGCTAGATCTGCCCATTTCTACTCCATCATCGGCACCTCAACCCCCTCCATCGATGGCCATGGTGGATCCAGAGCAATTCAATCTACTGATGCAGCAGGTTTGAAGCCTCACTGAAATGGTGTAGGCCATGCGGCAGCCCAGCTGGAGAACCCCTGCCCGGAGCTTCAAGAGCCGGCACCAAAAAAGGCAACTTGGGTCAATAGACCCATCGGCCCTGGGAAGGAGAGGCGGAGAGTAGGGAGCTCCTATTTCGATCATGATTCTTCTCCAGAGAAGACTTTCCCCAGTCCTCTAAAATCCATGGTCAAGATGATGCTCTTGATCAAAAGCTCCGAGACATGAATCGATGGATTGAGGAGCTCCGCCATGCTGCCCCAGTCAACCATGATGATATTTGCATCAATCCCTCCTTTTCTGCTAAGATCATGCAAGAGCCCATCCCGTCGAACTTCAAGCTCCCTTAATATGAGAGTTATGATGGAACTTTTGATCTGGTCGACCATCTTGAGGCCTTCCAAATGATGATGCTGTTCAATGGCATACTGGATGCCATTCTATGCTGAGCTTTTTTGTCCACCTTGAAGGGAGCAGCAAGAAACTAGTACTCGAGCCTTAAGCCGAGCATGATTTTCTTCTTTATGAAATGAGCCATTAGTTTATGGCTCATTTCGTAAGTAGCCGATGTCCAAGATGAGGTTTGAAGTTTCTTATCAATATAAAGCAGAAAGAGAAAGAGTCTATCTAAGCTTACGTCAGCCGCTTTAATGCTACTTCACTGCAGGTCCAGAACTTGGACCAATTTGTAGCCATGGCTACACTGAAGGACGGTCTTCAAAAGAATGATCTTTTATCCTCTCTGGAAAGAAAGTATCCAAGGAATTTTACTGATATATTGGCCCGAGCCAAATGTTATGCCTGCTAGATGTATGCCCTAAAAGCCAGATTGACTGACACTTGTTAAATACTTTTTAGGAGTATTTTTATAATTTTAACTTAAAATTAATTAAAATTATTTATTCTATCACATTATGTATAAAGTCTTTGTGATACATCCATTGAGTTAATAGGCATGATAACATAGATTCTCAAGAGTTGAAAATTTAAGGCATGTGTTATCATAATTGACTCATAAATTGCTCTTGATCATAGGATCATCATGAGGATGGTGATTGATTCGAAAGATCAATGTATGATCGCTTTCTTAGGATAGATGAGTCTTGAACCTATGATGTGGAGACATCAGAATGAGAGTACAGATACTCATTAGAGAATATGGGCACTGAGCGTGACCACCTCGAGCAGTCATAAGGAATCTTATCTTCTCGTCGATGACCAACTCGATGCTATGGCGTGTGTCTAATTCTTTGACCTAAGGTGCATCGGTAGTTCACCTTGAGGGTGTTATAGTTTGACTACACCATAACTCGATCTCCTAGGCATTCGGAATCCTGAGGTGTATGTTGGCCATAGCATGTTCATTGTAGAAATTGGATCGCACCAAGATGGGATCTATCAACCTCAGTAGAGGAGGAGTAGTCCTATGATGATCATAAGATCGAATCCTAAAATCTATGGCCATGGTAATGTGAAATAATAGAAAAAAGTTTCTATTAGAATTTCACATCGGACTCGAATTGAATGATTCATTCAATTGATGGGTGTTGGGTTTGACGAGTTTATCTTAATCCTAATCCCATCGGAGCTCATGATAGAAGAACCCAATCACACAAATAGATGCACCGAGAGGTTCGGTATTTGATTTTAATGGGTTGCCACTATATACTGCTAGGTGTCACTGGTGAATTTTGGGATCAATTAGAATTATCTTGATGATCGACGATTCTAATTGGATGAATCAGAAGAGTTCTAATCCATCGAAAGGTATTTTGATGATGTCGATGATAAAGATCATGACATGTCCCATTACCATATAGAACTAAACCTAACTAGATTACATAAATAAGGGTTTGGGTCTGGATGTCATCAATTGAGCTAACCTAGTTTGATTGATTTAGATTAGATCCAATTAGGTTCAAAAAAATTATGCTAGCATACGATTGAGCCTAACATTCTTCTTCTGTAGTCTTTCTGGATCATCTTGACTGAGCCAAATTGGATTTGACTCACCCAGATGCCTCGTATGGCTCTATCCTGGTCTAACTAAAATTTATCTAGGTCAAAAGAGTCTTGTCCTAATCCATCGGATGGAAACAGGACAAGACCTACTAAATTCTGGAACTATTTGGACAAGGCTTATTAGAAAATTTTATAGGGATTTGTCTTAATCTGACTGAACCTTGTCCTAGCTTGATCAAGACATATCCTAAATCCCATAAGATGGGATAAGATAAGGGTTGTCTTTGCTAGATTAGGGCTTGTCCTAAAATCATGAGATGAAATTTGGACAAGCCTCTCTCAAAAATTCTAGATGGATTTTTCTTGATCTAACTGGATCAAGTCTTGGCCTGATCAAGACTTATTCTAACTTGGTTAGGACTTGACCTAATTTCATTGGATGAGACTTGAAAAGATTTTATCTTAGTCCCATATGATGGGAACAGGATAAGGGTCAAATGTTGATCCAGTATGTAGGAAAGAAGAGATATGGCATGCGCCCCCTAGAATTTATCTGAGGATGCACGTCCATATGGAATTTATGTGCGGAATAAGGGGCAGACTCCTCCTTTGGCCGTGCACCCCATATGGATATGTATGGAGGTGGGAATTCAAATCAAGTTTGAATGGACCAAAAGTTTGAATAGTTCAAACTCTTGGGAGATAAGAGTTGTGCGCCAACTTAATCTTATCCCAAATTGTTCCATGCCATATCCCTTTATCTTTGTACAATAAAAATCTAAAAAAAGGGGTGTGGGGCATGGAGATCATGGGAGAGTCCTTTTGCTTGTTGTCTTTGACCTATTCAAAGTCACATGCAAAGGGATTTTTGGTTTGGTCTATGGAGAAGCCCTACCAAAATCTCTATCTCCATGCCTCTCTTTTAGATCTCCTCCTCTTCTCCACACCCAAGGGATTGGGCAAAACTCAAAGATCAAAGGTTGGTTCCTGATCCTGTAAAGACTATGCGACTAGTTCCCACAATGAGAGACGAAGGTGCTGCCATCAAAGATCGGTTCGAAGGCATTCGTGGTTGATTCCAGATCTAATCTTTAGTGATCAGATCTAGAAGGAGGAGACCTTTAGATCTGATCTAAGTGGATACCGATAAAGGCAGGACACGTGCGCAGCTCAATCAGAACCTCAGATCAACCATCAGATCATCACAATAGGTAAACGGTTTATCCGATTAGGTGATAATTGTTATCACTATTTTTATTTTTATTTTATTTTTAAATTTTAGATCAATCTAATCAGATATAAGAACTCTTAGATCTAATCATATCATAAAAAGAAAATTTAAAATTATTCCACTATAAATCTGATCCAATCAGATGCAACCTACGATAGGGAAAATCCTGTTTTTCCTTCAACTGGTATTAGAGCTAGGTTGCTGCTTCCAAATCTATCTTTAGATTGATCTAAATTTTTTTTTTTTATGATCTGATTATTTAATTTTCAAATGTTACATAGGATATAATCAGATCTAAAATCAAAAATTATATATTATATATATATTTGTTTGACATAAATAATGCATGTTCTAGTCTAGATCTTTTGTTCTATTTCATGATAGTTTTCAAATATATTTTAGACTAGATCTGATTTAATTTTTTTTATGATTTGATCATTTATGTTTTAGATGTTACATTAGATATAATCATATTTGAAACATAAAATCTAATTTAAAATTTTGATATATATGATATAGGCAACATAAGTCTTGACTAGATCTCTAGTTTAATCTCATAGTCTAGATCAAAAATTTACTAAAATATTTATTTAATTTTTTAAAGATTATATGATTAGATTAATTAAATTTTAGATATTATATGTGATATAATTAGATCTGAGATGCATTTAAAAATTTCATATGTATGACATATGCAATGCATATTTAGACTAGTTCCATAGATCTATGCCATGAGTAGTCTAGATTGAAAATCTTTTTGATGAGATCATTTAAAATTTTATTTTTAGATATTACATCAGATATAATCAGATCTGAAACATGAATTTAAATGTTAAATTTAATACATGAGATGTATGCAAAATATGTATAGGTTAGATCTTAAATCATTAATAGTTATATGCTTTAGATCTAATAGTTTTATAGTATAGTTCATATTTTTGATTAAGGCATTCTCCTTGGCCATCCGGTCATAAGAGCAAGAAGGATTTAAAGATTCTCTCTTTTCATTAGACGGGGTGCTCTTATGGCGTGTAGGGGTGCTACGCATTTGCCCTTAATCAAAAATTGAAAACTTACTTTTTTGCAAAATTCTAGATCCTAAAATCCTAGGATTTTTTGATACATATTTTGTTATTGAACCCTTCAACTTAATTAAAAATTATGTTTATGAAAATAATTAGATCTAAAATTATGAATTTTTAGATCTAGGACACCTTCATATATCATGGGTTCAGGTGTGGGTAGCTTAATTAGGTCAAGCGGTTGATCAAATCGAATCAAGAGTTAGTTAGGTGGGATTAAGAGTGCTTAGATTTGACCAGCCTAACAGGATTAAGTCTAGGTCAAGGTCGACTGATAGTCACATGTAGTCAATCAAGTTAAGACCTAATTTGGCATCGCAGTTCAAGTCCAAATTGTAAGCTAACCCGATCAGTTCTGATCAGACAAGTTAGTGTCTAAGGTAAGTATGGCAAATATGACTAGTGGGTTTTAATTGGAAGCTACTTGATCTGAATGCGCTCATGATGAGTTAATGGTATATTCCTCCCACTGATCTCACTTACCTGGCCGATTGAGTCGACCCAATTTTGGTTTGAGGTGGCTAACGATTCAAGCTAACCCATGCCACTAGGTTAGTCATAAATATTATGACTAGTTGAGTCTAAGAGATTAAAATAAATCTTTCTAAGAAAATATTAAGTCCTACATCTTCCGCTATTATAGATGTGCGGGCCTTTTTTGGGGTTGATTATTCTCGATTGGATACAGTGGTTTAGTTGCACCAAAAAGATGCAATCATATCTATTAGGCATTGGATGCTATGGATTGGAGGATGGGTTGGGCTCAATATTTTAGATACGGTGAGGGACCCAATCAAGAATCCAATTTGTGCAAATGGTGGGTTTGACTTAACTAAGAAGTGGAGCAATATTTCGGGCTCAATGAGCTTCATAAATTAGAGATCAGGTTTGGGTGCACCATGTTTAGAGAAACATTGGACAAGAGTTGTTCACTCATCGATGACCCATCACCAATAACAGTTAGGTGAGGTGGTGAGCCAGTTGATGGGACCACACCATCCACTAGAAATCAATGATCGTGGAGATTTTTGCATCCCTACCAAGGAAGTGTAGGAATCCAAAAAAATAGTGGGAGCCTAATTTATTTAAAAATAAAGTTTGTAAATAAATTGGTTGAGTCAAATTACAAGTCCAACTAAAAATTTTGACTCTCTACAGAAAAATGTCTACATCAAAATCCCTAGCCCATATCCTAGATACCCATAAGTTGACCAGACCAATTTGCAAGGATTGGCTAAAAAACTTCAAAATTATTTTGGATTTGAAAAGTTGATCTATTTATTGGACCAGGACTTCCCTTTTACCAGCCCATCCGACTGTTGATTAGAGAATCTCTCATGAGAAGTGGTCTGACGATCATGACAAAGTAAGGTGCCACATGTTGGGCTCAATGTCAGATGAATTGCAGCACCAACATGAAGACATCAGGATTGCTCACCAAATGTTGGCGCACCTGCAAGAGTTGTTCGGTGAATAGAGTTGCGCAGTGCATTATCAAGTCTCGAGAAGACTATTTAAGGTGCAGATGTGTGATGGACAGTTGGTCAAAGATCATTGCCTGACAATGATCAAGGACCTAGAAGAGCTTGAGAAGCTTGATGTCTTGATGGATAAGAAACTACAGATTGATGTGATCCTGTAGTCCTTGATTGATTTGTATGGATAGTTCATTATGAACTTCCATATGAATAAGCTCCAGTGCACCTTGGCTGAGTTAATAAATATGCTGGTTACTACTGAGCAAACTTTGAAGGATTCAAAGAATTCAGTTTTGGCTATGTAGTAGACTTCTTTCAAGAGAAAGTCTTTTGGAAAGAAGAAGAAGTCTGCAAAGAAATAGAAAACAGAAGGAGAAAAGAAGGGTGAGCCGAAGAAGAAGGCCATGGAGAAGGAAAAGTATTTTCACTGCAACTCCGATGGCCATTAGAAGCGGAATTGCCTTGGGTACCTGACCGGATTGAAAAACAAGTAGGAAGAAGGACCTTCTGAAGGAATGCTCGTCATTGAGTCTGTCGAGCAAAACATGAATGCCATTGGATCAAAATGATCTAGAGATAGTGTTAATGATAAATACCTATGGTATCTTAGGCTAGGTCATATAGCTGAAGACAAGATTAACAAATTGGAGAAATCCGGACTAAAGGGTCCATTGACTTTCAAGTCATATCCAATTTGTGAATCATGCCTTCAAGACAAAATGAGCAAGCTTCCTTTTGTGGGATAGGAGAAAGGGCCACAGACCTACTTGTGGTACATATAGATGTATGTGTCCCATTCGATGTATCGGCCAGAGGCAATTATGTCTACTTTATTATCTTTATCGATAATCTATCTCAGTACGGATATGCGTAATCTATCTCGAAATGGATATATGTGAAGGGAAATCCTGATTTCCCAGTCCAGGTTCGTCCAGATCTGATTAGATCAAGAGATATATTTCAAAAATTTTCTCTTGATCTCAATCAGATCTTGATATATTTTAGATCTGATTCTTATTATTTTAATAAATAAAATAAAACAAGATAAATTAAATCAAATTTAATTTACCTGATTTGGGTAATCCTATTACCCTGTAGATGATCCTGATTGCAGCGGAAGGTTCTGGATCTTAGCCACGCAAGCGCCTGGCCTCTACCGGTATCCACTCGGGTTGGATCTGGAGATCCTCTTCTTCTCTATCACACCTCCAAAAATCAGATCTGGATCTGATCTGGAGGATCTTCAAAACTCTTTTGAAGATCTGCAGTCGTCCTTTTGCAGCAGCGCAGCCTTCTTGCTTTTGATCGCCTTTCCTTGATCTGAATCGCACCAACCTAAATCCAAAACACTTTTGGACGTGGAGAGCAAGGGGAGAAGAGACTATGGCATGGAGAAGGAGGGGAGAGGCAGCCTTGGGGCATGGGAAATCTCTTTTTTCACTTTTGGGTTGGGCGCAGGGTCTTATTTATAGACTCTTGTGATCCAACTCCTCTTCCTTCCCAACCAATCACAACCCTTTGTGAAATCAGATCTAAATCTGATTGGTGGGAATAGAGTCCCCTGGATTCCTCCTTAGAGGGCGCCTAAGACCAGTCAAAGTTGGTTCTTAGTAGAACTCTAATTGGAATCCAAAAAGGGAGATGGAGTCCTTGTCCAACAAGGACTCCTAGGCGCCTCCAACTTGGGCACACGCCACCCTAGGGTGGCGTGCGCCCTTCTCCTTGCCAGGTTCTGGCAGGGGGACAGGCCCCCACCAGCTCTCCAATAGGTGCATGACATGTGGTCAAAAGTCAAAGTGTCAATGGTCAACATTTGACCAGTCAAAGGTAGACTTTTGACCAAAGTCAAAGAACAAGAAATGGCAGGTGACCAAAAATGGCAGGTAATGTCTTACAAAATAAGACAACCTTTTCTGACTTGGACAACCTCCAGTCAGACCATATGAAGGCCTCTGATTGAGCACAAACTCCTTTGGCTCAGTCAGGACAACTTATTTATGATAGTAAAAGAAGAACGTTAGGTTCAATCGAGTGCTAGCACGATTTCCTTGAACCTAATTGAATCTCATTCAGATCAATTGAACTAGATCAGTTCAATTGATGATCACCAGATTCAAACCCTTGTTTGTGTGACCCAGTTAGGTTCAGTTCTGTATGGTAATGGGATATGTCATGATCTCTATCATCGACATCATCGAAACTCCTTTCGATGGATCAGAACTCTTCTGATTCGAACAGCTAGAATGATCGATCATCTAAATCATTCTAATTGCTCCCAAAATCCACCAGTGACACCTAGCAGTATATGGTGGCAACCCATCAGAGCTGAATGCGAACCTCTTGGTGCAGCTACCTGTGTGATTAAGTTCTTCTATCTTGAGCCCCGATCAGATTAGGGTTAAGGTGAACTCGTCAAACCCTAGTCTCTGTCATATGATGTAATCATTCGATTCGAGTCCAATGTGAAAATCTAAATAGAAACTCTTTCTATTATTTCACTCTGCCATGGCCATGGGCTTCTGGACTTGATTCTCATGATCATCATAGGGCTGCTCCTCTACCACCGAGGTAGATAGATTCCATCTTGATGCAATCCAGTTCCTACAATGAACATGCTATAGCCAACATACACCTCAGGGTTCCATATGGCTAGGAGACCGAGTAATGGTGTAGTCAAACTATAACACCCTCAAGGTGAACTGCCGATGCATCTCAGGTCAAAGAACCAGACACACTACTGCAGCATCGAGTCAGTCATTGACGAGAAGGTAGACTCCCTAATGACTACTCGAGGTGGTCACGCTCAGTGCCCTCGTTCTCTAACGAGTACCTGTACTCTCGCTCCGGTGTCTCCACACCGTAGACTCAAGACTCATCTACTAAAGAGAAGCGATTGTACACCAACCTTCCGGATCAATCACCATCCTCGTGATGATCCTATGGTCGGGAGCATTTTATGAGTTAATAATGATTATTCATGTCTTAAATTTTCAACTCTTGAAAATATGAATTATCATTACCATTAACTCAAAGGATGTATCACAGACACTAAATACACATATGTGATAGAAAATAACCCATTTTATTGATTATAGTCAAAATTATAATTTTGCCCCTAGAAGTGTATTACAAGTGTCAGCCAATTCTGGCTTCTAGGGCACATATATCTAACAATCTCCCACTTGTCCTAAAGCCAATTGGCTACAAGTCTCAGTCCCATCTTCTCAAGGTGGGCTTCGATCTTCTGCTGGCCCAACGGCTTTGTAAGTGGGTCTGCCACATTATCTGTGGAGTTGACTCTCTTGACCTCGACGTAACCTTCTCGAGGTAATCGCGGATGAGGTGGTATCGCCGCTCAATGTGCTTGGATTTTCTGGTGAGACCTCGGCTCCTTAGCAAGGGCTATGGCGCCATTGTTGTCGCAGTATAGAGGAATGGCATCTGATGGCATTACTCCAATTTCTGCAGCAAACTTCTTGTACCAGAATGCTTCCTTTGCAGCCTCTGATGCAGCGATATATTCTGCTTCCATGGTGGAATCTGCTATCACAGTTTGCTTGGAACTCTTCCAGCTGACAGCACCACCATTGCACACAAACAGACTTCCAGATGTCGACTTTCGATCATCTATATCGGACATGAAAGTCCGAGTCTGTGTATCCCTGGACTTGGAGTTCTCCATTACCAAAGACCAACATCATATCCTTAGTTCTTCTCAAGTACTTAAGGATACATTTCACAGAAGTCCAGTGTTCTTCACCTGGATTTGACTGATATCTGCTTGTGACACTCACAGCATGGGCTATATCAGGTCGTGTACATAGCATGGCATACATGAGGCTCCCTATTGCAGAAGCATAAGGGATCTTGCTCATGCGTTCTATTTCCTCAGGTGTGCTGGGGCACATCTTCTTGGAAAGATGAATACCATGTCTGAAGGGTATTAATCCCCTCTTAGAGTTTTCCATACTAAACCTCTTTAGTACTTCCTCTATGTACATCTTCTGTGAAAGTCCTAGCATCCTATTCGGTCTATCCCTATAGACCTTAATTCCTAGAATAAAGGATGCTTCACCTAGGTCTTTCATGGAGAATTCCTTGGACAACCACATCTTGACTGATGTCAACATGGGAATATCATTCCCAATAAGGAGGATGTCATCCACGTACAATACGAGGAAGACAACAGCGCTCCCACTGACCCTTTTGAAAACACATGGTTCCTCTTCATTTTTGATGAAACCAAACTTTTTGATCACATCATTGAAACGAGTGTTCCAGCTCCGAGATGCTTGCTTAAGTCCATATATGGACCTTTGCAGCTTGCAAACCTTGTGATCAGTATCACTGGATGTGAAACCTAGCGGCTGTTCCATATAGATATCTTCCTCAAGATATCCATTTAGGAATGCCGTTTTCACGTCCATTTGCCATATTTCATAATCGAAATAGGCTGCAACAGCAAGCAATGTGCGGATGGATTTTAGCATAGCCTACTGGGGAAAAGGTATCCTGATAGTCAATGCCTTCACGTTGACTATAACCTTTTGCCACTAGTCTAGCCTTGAATGTCTCCACATTCCCATCTGCACCAATCTTTCTCTTGAAGATCCATTTACACCCAATAGGTACTATACCTTCTGGTGGATCTACCAAGGTCCAGACTTGGTTTGAGTGCATCGAGTCAATTTCTGACTTCATTGCCTCTAGCCATTTCTCGGAGTCGATATCTGATATCGCCTCGTTGTAGGTTTTGGGATCATCACCATGAGCACCATTACCTATGAGGAACATTTCCTCTACATCCTCTGAAATAATACCTAAGTATCTTTCAGGGGGACGGGAAACTCTTTCCGATCTACGAGGTGGAGGAGGTAGTGTTCTTATTGGCTCAACCTGATTTGGTTCCACTTGGTCCTTAGCTCGTTCTGCTTGTGAGACTTTCTCATCAAGCTTAATCTGCTTTCCAATGCCACTATCTTGAATAAACTATTTTTCAAGAAAGATGGCATGTCGACTCACAATCACATTGTGGTCTTCTGGAATGTAGAAATAGTATCCTAATGACTCTTTAGGATATCCTATGAATCGAGCTCTAAAGGACCTAAACTCTAACTTGTCCGCTTGTTGTCTTTTGACATGAGCCGGACAACCCCAAATTCTGAGATGACTCAGACTTGGTTTCTTACCGTGCCATATCTCATACGGTGTGGTAGGAACGGTTTTAGAGGGAACCCTGTTCAGTAGATAGATTGAAGTTAATAATGAATGTCCCCAAAGAAAATCTGGGAGGTCTGTGAAGCTCATCATGGATCGAACCATATCCAATAGAGTCCGATTTCTCCATTCTGAAACCCCGTTGAGTTGAGGTGTTCCTGGTGGAGTCCATTGAGAGACTATGCCATTTTCCTTAAGATAGTCTAGGAATTCCCGGCTAAGGTATTCACCTCCTCGATCTGATCGAAGAACCTTAATGGGTTTTCCAGTTTATTTTTCTACTTCATGTCTGAATTCTTTGAACTTTTCAAAAGCTTCAGACTTATGTCTCATAAGATACACATACCCATACCTAGACAGATCATCGGTAAAGGTAATGAAGTAGACAAAATTGCCTCTAGCCGGCACATCAAATGGGCCGCACACATCAGTATGTACTAGGGCAAGGAGATCTGTGGCCCTCTCCCCATGTCCAACAAAAGGGAGTTTAGTCATTTTGCCTTGAAGACAAGATTCACAAGTTGGATATGACTCAAAAGTCAATGGACTCAATAGCCCATTTTTCTCCAATTTGTTAATCCTATCTTCTGCTATATGACCTAATCTCAGGTGCCATAGATATCTGTCGTTTGGACTATCCCTAGGTCGTTTGGCATTCACGTTTTGCTCGATAGTTAAAATAGGTACATCAATATGCAACTGATAAAGACCATTAACAAGGAAACCATTTGCAATTTTATTTCTTTCATAAAGAATGTTACAATGGTCCTTAAAGAAGGTGATCACATAACCTTCTTGTGCTAAGCATGAAACAGAAATCAAATTCCTGCTAGCTGCAGGCACATAATAACAGTCTTTTAAAACTAAGTCTAAACCAGATGGTAATCGCAGAGGGTATGTTCCCACGGCTACTGCAGCAACTCTTGCTCCATTACCGATGCGTAGGATCATGTCTCCATCCCTCAGCCTCCTGCTATCCTCAAGACCCTGCATAGAAGTGCACAGATGAGCACTAGAACCAGAGTCAAGCACCCAACTGGATGCAGAAGAAACCGTAAGGTTAGACTCAATAACGAGCATACCTCCAGAAGGACCTTCCTTCTTGTTCTTCAGGGTGGCCAGGTAAGTAGGGCAGTTCCGCTTCCAATGGCCGTCGCTGTTGCAATGGAAACACTTTCCTTTGCCATCGACCTTCTTCTTCGGTTCTGCCTTCTTCTTCTTTGATCCTTCCTACCTTTTGCTTTTTCACAGACTTCTTTTTCTTTCCATAAGACTTTCTTTTGGAAGAAGTCCGTTCCATAGCAAGAACTGAGCCTTTAGAACCTTTCATAGAAAGCTCAGCGGTAACCAGCATATTCATTAACTCGGCCAAGGAATTTTGAAGTTTATGCATGTGGTAATTCATGATGAATTGCCCATATGCATCAGTCAAGGATTGCAGAATAATATCATTCTGCAAGTCCAAGTCCAACTTCACACCGAGCTTCTCAAGCTCTTCCATGTCCTTGATCATTGTCAGACAGTGATCTTGGACTGACTGCCCATCACGCATCTTAGCCTTAAAAAGTCATTTCGTGACTTGATATTTGGCTGCGCGACTCTGTTCACCAAACATCTCCTGCAGGTGAGCCAACATTTGGCGAGCAGTCCCGATATCTTCATGTTGGCGCTGGAGCTCATCAGACATCGAGCCCAACATGTAAGTATCTGGCCTTATTATCTTCGTCAATCCATTTTTCCAGAGACGCTCTCTGTTCAGTGGATGGACGAGCTGGTAAGGTGGGAGGGTCCTGGTCCAAAACATGTGTTAACTTCTCTGAACCCAAAACAATTTTGTAGTTCCTGAGCCAATCTTTATAATTGGGTCCAGTCAGTCTATGTGTGTCCTAGGATACGTGCCAAGTGGGTTGGACGCAGACATTTTCCTGTAGAGAGTCAAAGATTCTAGTTAGATACTGTAATTTTGACTTGACCAATTTGTTTAGGGATTTTATTTTTAAACAAATTAGCTCCCACTATTTTCTCGGATCCCTACACTCCCTCTGTAGAGATGCGAAAATCTCCACGATTAATGATTTCTAGTGGGTGGTGCGGTCTCACCAACTGACTCATCACCTCACCTAACAGTTATTGGTGATGGGTTAGCCAATGAGTGAACAACTCTTGTTCAATGATTCTCTAATCATGGTGCACCCAAACTTGGTCTCTAATTCATGAATCTCACCGTATCCGAAATATTGATCCACTCCTTAGTTAAGTCAGACCCACCATTTGCATAGACTGGGTTCCTAATTGAGTCTCTCACCGTATCCAAAATATTGAGCCCAACTCATCCTCCAGCCCATAGCATCCAATGCCTAATAGACATGGTTGCGTCTTCCCGGTGCAACTGAGCCACTGTATCCAGCCGAGAACAATCAACCCCGGGAAGGGCCCGCACATCTACAATGGTGGAAGACCTCAGACTTAATCTTTTCTTAGGGAGAATTGATTCAGGTCTCATTAAACTAGACTTGGCTTAGTCATAACAATTATGACTAACCTAGTGGCATGGGTTAGCTCGGATTATTGACCACCTCAGATCAGAACTGTGTCAACAGATATGGCCAGGTAAGTGAGACCGGTGGAAGGAATATGCCATTAACTCGTACAAGAACGCATTCAGGTCGAGTAGCTTCCAATTAAAAACCAGTCGGTCGTCTGTGCCAAACTTACCTTAGACACCAAATTGTTGAGTCAGAACCAATTGGGTTAGCCTACAATCCAGACTCTAACCTCTGAGCCTAATTAGGTCTTGCTTGATCGTGACTCGATCTTGACCCAGACTTAATCCTATTAGGCTGGTCAATTTAAGCATTGTTGATCCCATCTAACCAACTCTTGATTCGGTTTGATCAACCGCTTAGACCTAATTGAGCTACCCAAGCCCGAACCCAGTATTATGAATATGTCTTAGATCTGAAATTCTCAATTTTAGACCTAATTAATATTCCATAAACTTAATTCTTAATTAAGTAGGGTTCATAAACAAAATATGCACAATAAATCCTAGGGTTTCAGGATCTAGGGTTTTGCAGAAAGTAAGTTTTGGGTTTCTGATTAAGGACGAACACGCAGCACCCCTACACGTCATAAGAACACCCCATCGAATGGGAAGAGAGGGCCTTTAAACCCTTCTTCATTCTTATGACCGGACGGCCAAGAGGAACGCCTTAATCAGGAACATGTAAATCTACAAAACAGTTATAGATCTATATCATATATCTCATATACAAATTTAGATCTAATCATGGCATATTTTGCATACATCTCATGTATCGAATCATGCATGTTTTTCAGATCTAAATTATCTCATAATAATCTAAAAAATTAGATTTAAATTGATCTAATCAAAATAAATTCTAATCTAGACAATTATGTAGAACTATTCTACAACTAGTCTAGACATGCATCAATCATATCTCATATGATATTTAAAATTAAATAATTTTTATTTGCTATTTTTTAGATGTTATTATAACACTTATAATATCAAAAATAGTAAATAAATAGATCTAAAATATGATTTAATCAAATTAAATTCAAAAACATGCAAAGACTATTCTATAGAACTATTCTATTCTAGAACTAGTCATGCATATCTTCTAATCTTAGATCCAAATCATTTAATTTTAATTTTTTCTGATTTCAGATCTGATCACATCTCATGTGACATCTAAAATCACTTATTTTTTAATTAAAATAAATTTAAAATTCAGATCTAAACAATTTTAGAACCTTGGCTCTGATACCAGTTGAAGGGAAATCCTGATTTCCCGGATCCAGGTTCGTTCAGATCTGATCAGATCAAGAGATATATTTCAAAAATTTTTCTCTTTGATCTAATTCAGATCTTGATATGTTTTAGATCTAATTCTTATTATTTTAATAAATAAAATAAAATAAGATAAATTAAATCAAATTTAATTTACCTTGATTTGGGTAATCCTATTACCCTGTTGATGATCCTGTTGCAGCGGAAGGTTCTGGATCTAGCCACGCAAGTGCCTGGCCTCTACCGGTATCCACTCGGGTTGGATCTGGAGATCCTCTTCTTCTCTATCACATCTCCAAAAATTCAGATCTGGATCTGATCTGGAGGATCTTCAAAACTCTTTTGAAGATCAGCAGTCGTCCTTTGCAGCAGCGCAGCCTTCTAGCTTTTGTCGCCTTTCTCTTGATCTGGATCGCACCAAACCAAATCCAAAACTCTTTTGGATGTGGAGAGGAGAGGGGAGAAGATGGACTTGGCATGGAGGAAGGAGGGGAGAGGCAGCCTTGGGGCATGGGAAATTCTTTCAATTTTTTTGAGTTGGGCGCAGGGTCTTATTTATAGACTCTGTGATCCAACTCCTCTTCTTCCCAACCAATCACAACCCTTTGTGAAATCAGATCTAAATCTGATTGGTGGGAATAGAGTCCCCTGGATTCCTCCTTAGAGGGTGCCTAAGACCAGTCAAAGTTGGTTCTTAGGAGAACTCTAATTGGAATCCAAAAAGGAGATGGAGTCCCTGTCCAACAGGGACTCCTGGGCGCCTCCAAGCTTGGGCACACGCCACCCTAGGGTGGCGTGCGCCCTCCTCCTTGCCAGGTTCTGGCAGGGGGACAAGCCCCCACCAGCTCTCCAATAGGTGCATGACATGTGGACAAAAGTCAAAGTGTCAATGGTCAACATTTGACCAGTCAAAGGTCAACTTTTGACCAAAGTCAAAGGAACGAGAAATGGCAGGTGACCAAAAATGGCAGGTAATGTCTTACAAAATAAGACAACCTTTTCTGACTTGGACAACCTCCAGTCAGACCATAGTGAAGGCCTCTGATTGAGCACAAACTCCTTTGGCTCAGTCAGGACAACTTATTTATGATAGTAAAAGAAGAACGTTAGGTTCAATCGAGTGCTAGCACGATTTTCTTGAACCTAATTGAATCTCATTCAGATCAATTGAACTGGATCAGTTCAATTGATGATCACCAGATTCAAACCCTTGTTTGTGTGACCCAGTTAGGTTCAGTTCTGTATGGTAATGGGATATGTCATGATCTCTATCATCGACATCATCGAAACTCCTTTCGATGGATCAGAACTCTTCTGATTCGAACAGCTAGAATGATCGATCATCTAAATCATTCTAATTGCTCCCAAAATCCACCAGTGACACCTAGCAGTATATGGTGGCAACCCATCAGAGCTGAATGCGAACCTCTTGGTGCAGCTACCTGTGTGATTAAGTTCTTCTATCTTGAGCCCCGATCAGATTAGGGTTAAGGTGAACTCGTCAAACCCTAGTTCTCTGTCATATGATGTAATCATTCGATTCAAGTCCAATGTGAAAATCTAAATAGAAACTCTTTCTATTATTTCACTCTGCCATGGCCATGGGCTTCTGGACTTGATTCTCATGATCATCATAGGGCTGCTCCTCTACCACCGAGGTAGATAGATTCCATCTTGATGCAATCCAGTTCCTACAATGAACATGCTATAGCCAACATACACCTCAGGGTTCCATATGGCTAGGAGATCGAGTAATGGTGTAGTCAAACTATAACACCCTCAAGGTGAACTGCCGATGCACCTCAGGTCAAAGAACCAGACACACTACTGCAGCATCGAGTCAGTCATTGACGAGAAGGTAGACTTCCTAATGACTACTCGAGGTGGTCACGCTCAGTGCCCTCGTTCTCTAACGAGTACCTGTACTCTCGCTCCGGTGTCTCCACACCGTAGACTCAAGACTCATCTACTAAAGAGAAGCGATTGTACACCAACCTTCCGGATCAATCACCATCCTCGTGATGATCCTATGGTCGGGAGCATTTTATGAGTTAATAATGATTATTCATGTCTTAAATTTTCAACTCTTGAAAATATGAATTATCATTACCATTAACTCAAAGGATGTATCACAGACACTAAATACACATATGTGATAGAAAATAACCCATTTTATTGATTATAGTCAAAATTATAATTTTGCCCCTAGAAGTGTATTACAAGTGTCAGCCAATTCTGGCTTCTAGGGCACATATATCTAACAA